>PVJA010010744.1:0-56610 GCA_004027025.1 Myocastor coypus
AGGGCCAAAATATTGGCTATCCTTATAGCCCTTCTTATTCTCCAATTGTCGGTCTGTTAACTTACATTCTCAACCCTCCAGCAGAAAAGCTTTGTGATACTATTATTCTATAACATAGACACTGGGCTTATCATCACTGGCTTTCTGAGTATCAAATACCTTTGACTTAGTTTGTAAATGATATTTTCTGACCATCATTTACTGTCATTCTCTCAAGAATAGTTCTTGAAAATAAGAGGCTGGGCCAAAAACCATATTCTTGACAGGCTACAGTTTTGTATTTCCTTGAATTTCCAAATATCTGTGTCAAAATTGTGTAACTGCCTATATCACATTGTATGGAAAGTTATTAGAATATCAATGATGGTCAACATCCATTCTTGATAAGAACCTTTAACAAACTAGAAATAGGAGAGAACCATTAACCTGGTGTAGAGTAAAATACCTGGAATTCCTCACGCGTAAAGAGGCACAAAAGCACAGCATGTAACTCCCAGAGCTGGGTGAGGCTTAGCTAAAGTGTTGGGGGTGGGCCTGAGGGAGGCTGGGATGAGAAGCGCTGCACATGCACCTGGTGCCAGATGTTGTCTCACAGCAGACAGCTGGCTCTGTAAAAACAAAGAAAGGGATGGAGTTGGACACCTGGGAACCTAGAACACCTGCAGACTGCAATCAGCGAGAGGCCAGTGCCCACCCCGGGGGCTCCTGTGTACCCTGCACTATCTCTGCCCCTCCAGTTCTTCCTCTCTAGCCAGCTGAGTGGGACCCTGTCACGGTCCCCTCCACATGCCTGTCATCCACAGCACACGACATTTTGCCCATCAGCCTGAGTGATAACTAAATTTTAAGCATCCTGCTCTTCTCCTGACATCTTCTCCCACAACTTTCTCTTGATGGCTGAGTGGAGGCCACGTGCCTTGCCAGGACTTCTAAGGCCTGGTACAAACCTAGCTTCTCCTGCAGCCCTGCTGCTCGGTCCTCGGTCACACTCTGTACCTGCCCGCTTCAGTCCAAGTCCTCCAGGACCTCGTCTGCCGCCTCTCAGCTCCCATAGGCTCTGATCACTGGCCAGGACCACCCCACCTCCCAGTGTCCTCCACCCAACATCTTGCCGTTTGGCACACGAGTGTCGCTAGGCTGTGTGTCAGGCCAGCTGCTGCCCCAGACAGGCTCTGTCTTCTCTGTACACTTCCCCGAAAGCCCACATCTCCCCTTTGTAACACCACATGCATCTAGTTATTCAATATATCCGGCTTCCCCGTGACAAAAGTCCTCTCTCTGTGTCCCACACAGCTGTGTCTTCAATGCCTAGCCTGGCTCTAGACCCAAAGGAAACACCTAACAGATCCTTGTTGCGTCAGAATGAGTAAGCCCATGCCTCATCCCTTAGCTTCCCAAGCCACCGTGCACTCATGCTAAGGGTTTCCTCAGGTTTCCACTTCAACAGCAGATTGCACTAATGGTCAGGATTCACTGGTCACAGAACCGATGGTGCTTCTATACTAACATGAAAGGAAATGACAACACAAGAGCTCCACTTCTTTTAGACATGCATCTTTATTATGTACATAAAGAGGAAAATGTGAAAACATGGGTGAAATAAACCTATTGGTGTTATGGTTTAGATCTAAAATGGTCCTCAAAGCCCAATTATTTTATAGGTGATTGAATCATAGCTGACTGGCTGTTAGGAGGAAGGGTCTGGTAGGATGAGGTGGCCACTGGGGCGTGGCCTGGAGAGTTCCTCTCCCACGCCATCTCCTCTTCCTGTCTGCTTCCTGTCCACTAGGCCGTGAGCAACTCTCCTCTTCCCGACCCCTCTGCCATGCTGCCCAGCTTTGGAGCCGGCTGACCCCAGAATGAAATCTCTACAAACTGTGATCCAAGATAAACCTCTCCTTCCTCTAAGTTGTGAGTGTCAGGCATCATTTCTCAGCAACAACAAGGTGACTAAGACACTCAGCAATCCCAGTTTAAGTTGATATACACACAGTGCTGTCCTCTGGCCCTCAAAAGCATTAGTGATGCGGCCTTTCTTAAGGGCACCCAGTCATCTTTAAGACCTTCTCCTAAGCTGAAAACATCTTTCCACAAGTGCTGCTGCTGGCAAGAAAAGCTTAGTAACAGATGTCACCAGAAGATTTCAGTCAACACTCAAGAGTCACATTTTCTCTCAGGCAGCCATTGAACACTGACTGAAAAGTACAGGCTATAGCCATGCAAGCAGAACCACCAGGAACACTCACACAGGCCCTGTGAGTATGGCGCAGCTGCCCCGCGAGTCACAGCAAAAGGTGCCTTTGACTGTGTCACGCAGCTATGTGACCCAGAGCATCGCAATGTGGAGAGATGATGCTGACGTGAAATACAGAGGCTTCAAGAGACTGCAGAGAATTTTGGAAATTCAAGAAAAGAATGCAAATGCCCTCTCTCACACACACATAAGCATGCATGCATGCAGACTGACACACACACATTCACTAATGTGTGGTCACAGGACTGAAAGCTCCTGCTGTTCACACGTGGGGCTGGGAAGGTGGGCACAAACAAGCCCGCGTCCTCAGTCACTCCCTGGCATGGGATCTCTCCCTGAAGAAGAAAGCATTTCCAGCTGTCCACTGCCCAGCACAGGACCAGCTCCTCTCAGGGGACTCCCTTCTCTGTAAGCAGTGTTTCTTTATTGAAAGACATTTAGGAAGACAGAGCTGTGACATGCTGAAGTGTCTGGGAAACACACTGTCACATCAGAGCGCTGTAACGCAAGAGGTTCCTAGCCCTCGGCCCAGCGTCCCAGGATCCTGAGACTCATTCTGAGAAGGCAAGGAAAGATGGGACATCCCAGGAAAAACCAGCAGGCCTCTCCACAACTCAGTTTATTCATCTAAAAATGGACATACAGGGCTAGATGATGAACTAACTCAAGGGCCCTGCAGAAACAAGATGGCACACTGAAACAGGAGTGTTGACTGAGGAGACTGTTCTCAGGGTGTAGCCAGCTTAAGAACATCATATCCTGCCCAACAAATCCAGACAGAATTCAGAGGCCGAGCCTGCCAGGACCCAGAACTGTGCGACACAACGGCTGACCAGAGAATCTCAGCCGAGGTCGTCTCTAGTACAGAGTGAAGCTTTGCTCTAATGAGAAGAAACCTTGAGCATTTATTGCAGAGCGCTAAGGAAATCACACACACACACACACACACACACACACACACACACACGCACGCACGCACGCACGCACGCACGCACACGCTGCACAGTCGGCATTTGGCGTCCAAGGCTTGGGCATACAGCAGGTCCCTGCACTGCGCAGGAAGGACACGGTGCCCAAGGAAGGCATGACACAGGGCAGCTCCGCTCTCCACGGCTGAGCTCTTGCAAACAGGGCGGGGTTCAGCTGCAAGGTGGCAGCTGCTGCCTACCACTACCCCCAAGCCCACCCTTTCCAGAAGCTGGGTCTCTGGCATCCTCTGCCCCAGAGGACACTTGCCAGCATGGACAAGGGAACACCTTTTGACACTGGCCTCCTGGGCCCTGGCGAGAGGAAGAGCTGAGCCACATTTGCCACCTCATGGCTGCCTTGCCCCGTGTCTGGCCAGCCTGTGGGCTCTGTGTGAGGGACAAGCCAAGGAGGCCAGGGCTGCACAGGCACAGCGGTGCCTCAGGAGAGGCCTCCCAGGCCCTTTCCCACAACCCAGGCCAGGAAACAGGAGTGTCCAGGGTCCTCTCATCTACCCTCTCCCTTGGCCAGGCACTGCTCCAAGTGCCACCTGCCCACCACACCCACCCTCCTCCCCTACCGCTATGTCCTCCAGGTGCCCCCCGATCAGGGTGCTTAGCACTGAGGCCCATGAGCAGTGATCAGAGGAAATCTGAGGGGCCTTCAAACATTTTCTGGGTGATGCAGCTCTTTAAGGAGGTCCCTAGGACCACGTACCCAAGACCCTGGCCTTGGCAACAGCCACAGTTCTTAGCATCTGCTCTTTCTTGAGTTTAGAGGTCACGCTGTCCTTCAAAGCATGCAGGATTATGCTGGAACCACAGCGCTGGTTTCTAACGAGGCAGCAAAGCCAACAGACAGGTGTCAAGCTGGGCTGAGAAACAATCTCAGAATAGACGGAACCACAGTGGGCTGGAACAAAAACCCACTAGGAAAGAAACAAAAATAAGTTTTCAGAGAAAAAGATGTGTTTTCTTTCGTCAAATGAGCCAGCTCGTTTCCGAGAGGCTTCCCCAAGTGAAGGAAGACGGACTTCCAGCCACTCACAAGTTCATGGGCGCACAGAGGCACCCGTCCAGAGCTTTCTGCAAAGGAGCACAGCCCCGGTGGGGTTTTCACTGCAAAGGGTCCACCCAGTAACATTGCCTCGTTCAGAGTAAAATCTGCTCTGCCCTGTGTCACAGGTCCGACCCCCAGCAGGCCCTCTTCCCCTCCCCAGTGAAGTCACTGCAGCGCTGGGAGAGCCCTTCCCAACTGCCTTGCCTGACGTGAGCTCGCTCTTGGGTTCATTACTTAAGTTCACAGTGATGCCCTATAGAAACTTCCCCTGAGGTCCTTATTCCCCAAGAGCAACCTGGTCCTACTACTCCATGCATTTGTCACACCTGATGGCTATACACTGACGACTGGTTATGATTTCAGAGCTCGTCACCCCCTGTTGACATTCACTCGCCTCTGTGAAGTAAAGAGGGCTCCACTCCAAGCTTATCCCCAGAGGCTAGCACAGTGCCTAGCACTCACTACAAGTTTTCACATCGCTGTGTGGAAGCGCCAACCTTCCTGCTGCTATAATAACAATTTTCTGCTCACTGCCCCCCTGCACGTTAAAGGGGCCGCTGCCTCCCTCGCAGCTCAGCTGTGCTCTGGAAAGGAGCCTGGCGCCCGCTGTTGCCGAATGCACTTCTGTGCTACTCTTCTCCCTGTCTCCAGGCTCATGGTAGGCAGGAACTTGAGACACGAGGACCGCTGAGGTACAGGCAAGATGTGTGTCCACAGGTGTCCACGTGCAGACGCCGCAAGAGCAGCAACAAGGCATTTGCGTGTCCTTCTTTGCATTTTAGATTTTTTTCCAACATGAAATAAAAAGCATGAGCCTACCTACCTACCTACCTACCTACCTACCTTATTGACATGGGCAAAGCCCAGCTAGAATAAGGGGAAGGGGCACAAATATAACATGCTCTCTTGGGTGCCACTGGTGTATCCTCATGGCACACACAGCTCCTGCATGTTATAGGTGATCAGTATAAGCTTGATGAGCAAATAAAGAGTAACAGACAGCAAATAACAGGATGAAAGTTGAATGTGTCCAATCCGTGCAGGATTTACCACATAAAGAGGTAAATATCAGAAAGATCAAAAGTTTTATAATCATTATTGTCTTAATCACACTTCTCTCTTTAGTAGGACAAATACCCAACACTCAAAATGAAGGAAGGAAAGGTTTATTTAGCTCACAGTTACTGGAGGCTTCAGATCATACTCAGCTGGCTCCAAGGCAGCGCGGCACATGGCCGAGCGCAACCTTTCATGGTGGCCGCAAAGAGCAGAGAGCACAATGGAGAAGTAGCAGCAACAGTGGCTGCAGAGAGCGAGTCTATGTCTGTCTCCCTTAAGCTGCATTCAGGCTATCTGCCCCAGGCTGGATATAGTGCTTGCAGCCATAGTCCCAGCAACCTACACACCCATAATCCTAGCAGCACTCACAACCATAATCCTAGGGGATCATGAGTTAATCACAAACTCAAAGTCTGCCCCATGACTGCATGAGGCTTTGGGGGCACAGGCGCAAGCCATACAATTATGAGCTTCTTCTTAGCAAGGCCAAGCCATATCAAGTCGCAGCTCTTGTGGGCAGTTCCATCTGGACCAGTCTGACATGGATGTGCAGCCGGCTACAGCCAGACAGTGTCCACGATGGTCACCCATAACTTTCATCCACACATCTGCACAGAGAAATGTGCAAGCCAATCCCAGGGAAACATAGCCAAGATGACCATTTATCTTGGTTCACCTGACACTGGTGAAAGCCCATTACCCTGGAATAATTGTCTATATTTCACTGTATTAATATTCCCTATAACTATGTCACCATCAAAAGTATTACAATTGGAATGGCAAATCTCTGTGATCTGATAAAATCCTCTTAAAGCTGCCTCAGACTTCAGAGCAAAGGCTCCCTACAGACATTAATCTTTCTCTCCTAAAGAAAAAGGAGTACATATGAGCAGACTAACAGCTGACTGCCCATGAAGACTAGACACCTGTGGGAAGAGAAGGGGTCACATACAGGGATCCAGGGCCCAAAACTAACTAAGAGCTGATCATGAATCTTTCCTTTTCCCTGAATACTAACCCACAGCATTAGTACTTATACCTCCTTCGCACCTACCCAAGGCCTCCAGTCTTGGAGCTACTGGCTTGGGAAGGAGCCTTGGCCTCCGGAGAGCCCCAGTCTCCAGGATGAATGCAGAGTTCTCTTCCCACCTCTCTACCTCACCTGCCTGTCATCCCATCTCCTGATGCCTCATTGCTGAGTGGGTAAATCTGGCAGAGGTCCATTCCCTGTGGAAGATGGCAAAGAGGAAGAAGCTGAGTTGGTAAAAGCCAAATTTGCACTGGTAAGAAGTGTATGGAAGGGTGTGGAATGGGTGAAGGGAGGTGCTGGATTAACAGAGGAGATTAAGGAGACACAGTAGAATCTGGGCCCCAAACAAAAAGCAAAACGTTTGAAGAATGTGAGTGTGGGCTGTATTTCAGATGATACTGTGAAGTTGCTGTTGTCTTCAGGGTAACAATGACATTGGGATTGTGTAGAATGTTCTTCCCAAAAGAAATGCACAGAAATTTTCAGTGGAGCCTTGAAGAAGAAAATGTGACTGTCCATGTGGATCTTGACCCTCAGACATGCTAGCCCATGGGGCAGGGGACAGCAAACACAGGGACTGAAAGCACAGTGACCACCTGTCCATGCCACTATAGCGGTTTTATAATGTAAAACAGAATTTAAACTTAGTAAAAAGTAAATAAAAGCCCTTTCACACGTGAGTGCTAAAGACTCTCCACAATACCTTGTGCTGCTCTTTGAAAGATGGGGAAACAATACCCCTACCCCCCACACCAGGAGGGTAGTTTATTAAAACCAGAGGGAACCCCCATTTTCTGATAGGAAAATAGCATTTCCTGAAGATGGAGACAAAGTGGTCCAGCTAGGGGGACCCTGCTGGACCATGCCTTTGCCCACCAGGGAGGGGCAAGACTTCTGATGCCAAACCCCCAGAGACTGGAACAGGAGTGCAACACCTGGTCCTCTGTGGCTTATTCCAAGGCAACTGTTCTAAACTCCCTGCCCACACTTCTGGGTGTGAAAAGAGCTGTTAACCAGACAGGATGCTGGGTGGACAGTGTCAGTAGGGACTGTCCAGGAACATCTGCTCCATCAGCGGATGACAAGTACATCAACGAAAGTGACAAATGTTGGAAGCTTCTGGAAAAAAAAAATCATACGAAGCAACAGCCACAAATATATCACTTGCTGTTCAAAAGTACTGAAGCGATTCCCCTGGAGGAATCAGGGAGGGGTTACTGGAGGGGGGCAGCTTCAGTGGGCACCGAAATTAGAATATTTCTGCAGGTAGAGATGAAAAGGAAGCCCATTCTGCATGGAAGGGACTGTGTGAGGAGGCATCTTACACATACGACCTGAGGAGGGGCTCCCAGAAAAGACAGAGGTGAGCCTGGAGACCAAGGTGCAACCTTCATACGCCATCCCATAGGCAGCTGAGAATCACTGAAGGGTTCTGCCAAGGACAGCCATGGACAGACCTTGAGGCTGAGGCTAGAGACTGCTTAGAGAAGCGTCTGCAGAAAGAACCCCAAAGGTGACTGTCACAGAGCTGATCTCACATACCCTCAAAACCACCTTTATCCTCTGCTTCACGTGCAGCATTAAGGATTACTCTCCCATCCAGTTTTTATCATATAGACTTTCTTAGACCCACTGCCTCGAAGTCACTGTTTCAGAAGCAAAAATGAGAGAGTTAAATGTCAGCAGCAGGATTGTTCAAGCTAAAAGATGAAAAGTGGAAAACAGTATGTGAGCTACAGGAAAAGGCAGCTTCCCAGGAGGACAGATGCAGGGAGGTTTCTGGGGATGGGAAGTTGCATTTGGAAAGCAGAGCTCATTTTCACGAAGGTTCTTCTGCTACACAAGAAGCCTGAAGCCACCTCACACTTAGTAAGATTAGCTCGCTTTTCCCTGAAGGTTAATCTCTAGACACATTATTGGATTAGCCTGAGAATTTTGGAGAACTGAAAGAAAGTATTTCAACCATTTTCAGTTTTACCCCCAATATCTGATAAGTTCTCAGATCTCGGAGAAGAACAAGAAAGCTATTAATATCAGAGCTTTCCGGAAGGAGGGAACAAGGCTATACAGCCCAACAGGAAGCCAGCACTCCAGTCTCTACAAAGCCAGGAACACACGGAAATAGAAGCCGCACATTCCCCACCTACAGAGGGCGTTCACTGATTCTCAGAGCATATTCCTGGTCATATAAGGTACAAAGGAATTGGAGAGAGGCCTGATTTTAATGCATACTTCTTGGCTTTTCAGTTCATGGAGCCTTATATTCACAAAAGACACCAAGGAATAACATCCAAGGGGGGGGGGGAAGAGCCAATTTTAAGAAGGTCTCAGTGCTCAGAGATATATTCATCTGAGCTCTCAAAGACGGCTACATTAAGTAAAACCCATCAAGTACACTTAAATCCACAAGTTCACACATGTACATACACCTTAGAAGGAGGAAAGAAAACTGACTCAGTATTTTGAAACTAGAAATAAGAAGCATCAAATATTTATCTTGGCCTTCGTAAATGGTATGTCACCAGGTAATTAAAAAACAGAAAAAAAGCAATTCTCTACACAAGTATTATGACTGAAAATTATAAAGTGTCAAATGGTATCTGGATGACCTTTTAGAAGGAGCAAAGGCAGCGAAATATTCATACCTTATGTGTATGTTTGCCTAAGAGGCTTTCAATAATCAGGTGGACAGGCTAACACATTCTGAGGGTGTGCATGGCCTTTTTTCCCCCCTACTACCTACTGGCATCTCTCTGGATGTGCTTTAGAGCAGCCATGACCATCATCAAGGAGGCTACGTGCAGCCTCCTCAAGGGAAATCCAACCACCACCCTCGTGAGTGTAGAGCCTGCCTCAGCAGGGCAGCCACAGCCCACATGGGCCAGCTGGCCACCTGGGGGCTGGCTGATTGTCCCGGATCTCCTCCATCATGGAGTGGGCAAGGTTTGTTCTCACTGGAATAAATGCTTATTCTGGCTGTGGACTTGCCTTTATCAAGGACCACTCAGTCACATGCTGAGAGAACACTGATCTGCCATCACGGTAACCCTCACAATGTTCCAGCTGATGAGAACTCTAACCGCACAGCAGCAGACATGCAAAAACTGGTTTGTGGCCATGGAATTCTCTGGCCTGGCTCTAGGCGCCACCATCTAGAAACCTGACAGACGAGAGAAGTCACCTTGGAAGGACCCTTCTATGTCACAAAGTAAGAGACAGCACATTGCCAGGTCATGGTGACACCTATATAGCACATGCTCTGAATCAGCAGCTCATACAGAACAAGTCGGAGGCTCCACTTGTACTAATGCGCTTAATAGCCTGATTGCAGAAAAGTTTGCTTGCATTGCCTGAGGTTCTCCAGGGAGAATGATCACTCCCAAGGAAAGGCATTTCTACCAATTCCTAAGAATGACTCCATCGAATTCTAATTTGAGATTTCTACCTGGCGATATTAGGTTTCTTGTACCATTGGGCCAAGCAACCAAGAAAGCTCTATTGCATTAAGCAGTATAGCTGATCATGATTATAAGGTGATACAAGGTTATTGCTGAAAATGGGAGCATAAAGAAAGATGTACATATCCCCAAGGATTCTCTGGGTTGCTGTTTTTGACTTCCACCCTGCCTCAGAGCTCACAGTAAAGTGACTAGAGTCTTTCTAACAGACCAATAATGCCCAGTGACTGACTCTTCCAGAATGAAGATTTGTACCAATCTACCAGAATAAGAAGCTCATTGAAAGGAACAGAAACATAGGAATGAGTAAAGAAAGAAGAGCAACAGAGACAGATTACATACATATATGGATGTGGATCTGGACACAGGTGTTGATATATCTACCTATATCTATAGCCGACACCAATATCTGTCATGGCTCTGTGCTCAGTCACTATAGTAAGGACTCATACTCATACTTGGTGATCAGTTATCAAGTAAAAACAGAAATCATTTTTTTCTTTTTTCTTGTGACTGAGTGTATCATATAAGAAGTGTTGGCCAGTAGTTAACATTAAAATTTAGACTTTTGAGCCAGGCGTGGTGGCTCACGCCTGTAATCCCAGCACTCGGGAGGTTGAGGCAGGAGGATCGGTGTGAGTTCAAGACCAGCCTGGGCTACAAAAGTGAGCTCAAGGCCAGCCTCAACTGCATAGCGAGACCCTGTCTCAAAAAGACAAAAAAAAAAAAAAAATTAGACTTTTGGATTACAAACTAAGTGGAAATTGCCAACCTCCAGGAGGACTTACATTCCCCAAATATGGACATATAGCCTGACACCACTTTAGGGCAAAGTTATATATAGTTTGTGTCTAGATGTCTCTCCAAATTCTCAAGCACTCACAGGGTTTTCAGAGGTGGCAGAATCTAGAGTGTGTGATGCATTCATAGTGCAATTCTGGGATTAAGGATACTGGGATTAAAGGTGGGTGAGTGCAGGATCAGTCCACTGATTAGACTCACACTGTCCTAATCTCAGCAGCCTGGGACAGAAAGATGCCTGCCTCCCTCTCCCCTGTTGGTGGTGCCATATTTTGCCACCATAAACTGTTGCCCCTCTACCATGCCACCCTGACATACAGCTGGCTAATTATGGACTGAAACCTCTACAAAGAATTGAGCTAAATAACCCTTTCCTCCCTAACTTTGGGCATTGGGTATTTTGTCCCAGCAACAAGAAAAGTAACTAAGACAGACAGCACGACTTTGGGCGAGGCTTCTGCTGACCTGCAGCATTGACATAGTGCCATTGTTTATCGAATTTGTGCACAGATGCAGAAGAGGCCAAGGAGTGGCTCTACACAGACAGCATCAATCTCAGGCCCATATTCACTCTTCTGCACCTCACACTCTACCGAGGGGGCAGGAAAGCAGCTAGGCTCACTCTGACTCACTGACCCTTGCTTGGGCTTCTACCAACAATGGCACTAGCAGGAGGCTGCAAGACAGACAGAAGGGAGAAGGCCCCTGGCCCGTATAGCTGGTTAGTGTGGGTTCTAATGGCAGAAGTGGACCACAACCAAACAGGACGCGGAAACTGTCTTACACTTATGGGTCACTGCAGTGCCTGACCTAGAGATGTACTTATGGTAAACATGTGGGGTATTACTGTGTTTTATCAACCAAATAGCATAAAATTTACTATCTTGCCCATGTTGAGTATATGCCCACTTTGGCAACTGTGTATGTACACCATTTTATAGTAAATATCCAGAACTTTCCATAGTACAGATATGAAGGTCTATATCAATGGGTGTTTGACATCTTCAGGCAAAGATAAGGTGACTGAGTATGTCTGGAGTTGTTTCTGCATACTCTAACCTGTTCCATTGATCCTCAGGTCTATTTTTCCTTCCTGTACCTTTAATTCCATTTTCTGAGTGAACCATAGTTTATTTAACTTATCATGGGTTGCTTGATATTTGGGTATTCCTGATTTTTATTTCTGGCTTCTTACCTTCTGTCAGAAGGGGTTTTTTATAGTCCATATTCTTCAAATTCTGTTATTATTTTTTGGCTGTGTTTCAGTGAAACATTATACATTTCATATGTACATAACATGAGCAATTCATCAGGAAAGGGGTTGGCATGCATCCTCTGGAATGCTGTGACCAGAGACTGCATCCTGTCTGTGTCCCTGAAATCCTTTGGATTTGCAGGTTTTTTGAAAGAAGTTTCATTAGTGACAATTTACATCTCTTCAGTCATTGCAAATATTGTGACTACCTCAGAGAAAGTCTTTTGATTTTTTTTAAAGAGACAGCAGCTAATGAGAAACTAAGTAATCTCCTGAATGTGTAGAGGAATGTTTATTTTTAAAAGCCCAAGGGCCTCAGGAACACACACAGGCAAACTGTAATTAATTCCTAGATTCTGCCACCTTTCTCAGGGCTGAGGAGACTTCTGGCACCATCACACACTTCCCTGAGTGTTTCTTACTAACAGAAGCTGATATTCTTTATTCACATTCCTGATTTTCTGTACAGGACTCTCGTCTCAGAGAAGGCCGAAACATGTGACAAAAATATTATAAAACAGCACAACATGCAAACAGGGAAGATGTTCTTTCTACAAGGGAGACCAGTGGGGTGGTTTGGTTCGGCACAAGGAAGAACTCTGTTGTCACAAGGAGGTGCCACCCATACTGTGTTTCCCACTTTTGAGCCACTGAGATCCTCAGTAGAGACAAAGTCATCAAAAAGTAAAAGTTACTCAGTTAGAGACTAATAAGTGAGATCAGGTCCTGGGCACGACTTTGGACTTTTAAGGTTTTTGTCAACTGTGATATTCTACAACTATACAGATTTTTAAAGAAAAGGAGACAACCACGTGCCCACCTATCTGAAGTAGTTGAATTCATGAAAGAAGAAAATGTTAAACACAGACAGGAATGAGTGAGAGGGAGTCAGCGAAAGGAAAGAAGGGAAAGATTTTTTAAAAGTGAGAAAAGAAGGAAAAAAATGGGAACAAAGCTTTTGTGAATGGGGCGGGGGAAAGAGGTTAAAGGGAAGGGAGGAGAATGGGAAAGAAAGAATTAAACTATATCATGTACAGGTATAAATTCTCTATGATGAATGTGATCAATATGCATATCTAAAACATACCTATAAGAGGGCTTGCCAGGTAGCTCAGTTGGGTAAAGCACATGGTTTGGCAGTCTCTCAAGCACCAGGAACCAAGGTTCAATCCTTTCCCCAACACGAAGCATGAGACCTGCCCTTAAGGTAGCCTCATCCATCCATAAATTAATTAATTAATTAATTAATTAATTAAAAAAATATACCTATAAAATCTGATTGAAGAACAAAAAAAAAAAAGAAAAATGGAAGTATATGAAACCATTAACAAAGGCAAAAGTTATTCAGCTCAGCTATGTGGTAGGCTGCATGCTAAGCAACTTACAAATACATTAAGACATTTAATCTTCCTATAATCCTAAGAGGTATAAGTACTGTCCTTATTTAACAAAGAGTAAAAAGGAAGTTAAGTAAGTGGCCCAAGGCAAAGCTGCTAGGCAGTGCTCAGCCAGTATTCCTTCACACTCAGGTGTTTCAACTCAAGAGTCCATGCTTGTAACCACTGTACCACAACCTTCTGAAGGATCTTCATAGAGCCTTCAGAAAAGCGAGGATTTACAAAGTGATAGTGAAAAGCTACACATCCATGAAATGTATTAAGATGAGACCAAATTATAGTCTATAGTTGTCATATGTATTTAGTGTGAATACACACACACACACACACACACACACACACACACACACACACTGGTTCACAAACTTAATTCTTTCCATGATTCTGGTCACAAATTCAGTTGGATGGGAACTACATCAAATTTCCCCATAAGGCCAACACTGTTTTAAAAATTAACTTTATTGGTATCCTTTTGACATACATAACAATCACGTTCATCATAGGGAATTTGTAGCTGTACGTGATATGTTTTGTAGCTGTACGTGATATGTTTTGCTGCTTCCTGCCCATTCCCCTCCTCTCCCTTAATCCCCTTCTCTATAAGGTCAACACCGAACTTGATTTTTTTATAAAACTAAGGAAAAAGTACACATGTAGAATTAGCCAGCTGGACTCAGTTTAGATGATCCCAATTTTGTTGGCAATATCCAGTGCATCACAATCGGGAGCCAGTCAAACATATGCCTTCTTCTCTCCATCGGGCCTGACTAGGGCATTGACCTTGGCAACATTGATGTCATGGAGCTTCTTTACAGCTTGCCTGATTTGGCACCTACTGGCTTTGACATCCACAATGAACATGAGTGTGTTGCTGCCCTCGATCTTTTTCATGGCTGATTCTGTGGTCAGGGGGAACTTGATGATGGCATAGTGGTCAAGTTTGTTTCTCTTGGGGGCGCTCTTCAAAGGGTATTTGGGCTGCCTCCAGAGCCAGTGTCTTGGGACAGCAGAAGGTGGGTGATGTTCACATCTTTTTTTGTGTGGCTGTGGATGCCTTTCAGCATGGCATTCTTGGCCTTCAAACTTTGGCTTTTGCTTCAGCTTTGGGAGGGGTAGGGGCTTCCTTCTTTGCTTTCAGCACCATGGTGGTAAAAAAAAAAAAAAAAAAAAAAAAAAAAAAAAAAAAAAAAAAAAAAAAAAAAAAAAAAAAAAAAAAAAAAAAAAAAAAAAAAAAAAAAAAAAAAAAAAAAAAAAAAAAAAGCCCTGAATTCAATTTGGTTCTTGCCCGACTGGGTTTGCACTCAGAATGGCTAAGGCATTAAGTTCATGAGCCAATATATATGATCCATTTATATGTCCAAACATTAACAGTTGTTATTTCTAGGTGTGGAGACTTGTGGGTATTTTAAACTGTATTCTATATTTCTCACTTTATTTTTTACAATTAGCATATATTATGTTTTTCATAATAAACACAAGAATGTTTCCGTTGTTGTCAAGTTTGTCTTCCTAGGAGTCTCTGCCTACAACCTAGATTGCAGAGGACACAGTTCTTAGCCGAGCCACGGTGCACAAACCAAAGTACTTCCCACCGATTCATCACCTTGCCCACTTAGGATACAAGAATTTTTTATTTTCATATTCATGAGAACAAAAGTATACACATACTTGGCTTGAACCAATAGCACTTTATCAATAAAAATATCTCTCATCAGTAAGTGATGTTGATTCTTCCAATACCTAAGGCTTCAAAACCCTCACGTGCATCCAGTTCCAGTGGCCTCACTTCCCCACACTTCTCCTCTGAGTTTCAGCTTCACAAATAAAGCTCCTGGCTGGCAAGAGCAGTGCTTCTCAGTCAGGATGGGGCCCTGGGCCCTGCATCTTGGGGTCCTGCAGCCTGTGTTCATTGTTCCAAGCTGACTCTGGAGCCCCTAATGGTAATTGCCAGTGACTCAATCAGAGACTTAAATTCTCAAGGGGCTGGGGCGATAGCTCAGTAGAATAAGCACTTGCCTGGCAAGCACAAAGGCCTGAGTTCAATCCCCGGTTACACACACACACACACACACACACACACACACACACACACACACATGCACATGCACATTCTCCCAGAAATGGATAAGTGAGGTACAATAGGAACTAAACCAGCACCTTCCCATCCCACACAGACTTTGCCCACACCACACAGAAATAGAACTGTCAAAGGGTCAGTGAAACAGAAACAAGGAGAACATTATCTCAAAGAACAATCCTACTTGAAATAAGAAACATTCACCGCCCAGGCCCATGAGTGCAGCATCTAAGAAGCAGGGTTAGCCAGGAGCAGACGCTGCACTGGGTCCAGGAACTGTCTGAGGATCATCTCTGTGGGGCATTTGGTGGACTTGATTATTCCTAAGACAGCAAAGACCCTAGCAGAAAAGCTCCAGGTCCTGTAGCATTAGCAAAAGAGTTCATAAATGCACATAGCTGTGTCCACACCTATTAGTAACTTGTTCCACAATTCCACTTATGACTCACCTAGCCTTGTAGAGACCTCCTGAGCTTCAAAGCCACACCAATGCACTAGACTAAAGATGGCCCCAGGCACACATCCAGTGTGATCAGGGCCTAGAGTGTGGGTGGGGCCTGTGAGAATGATGGGATAGTCACTTCCTCCATTAGGCTACATCATGTGGCAATGGGATGGATAGGACTGTCACTCTGTCACCCTAAGTCAGAGAGACACTCCTGCTGGCCTGGAAGGAAGCAAACATCTGCTTACCAACTGCCCACAGAGAAGTATAGGTGACCTCAAGTGACCAAAGTGGACTCAGCCACAGCCAGCAGGACACCAGGAACCGCAACCTTGCTGACCCTGTTGGCAGCTCGTGGTGACCCTGGGAAGGGCACACCACTGACCTGCAGAGGGCGCCAGACCCTGGGCCTTGGGTGATCACAGATTTGGGCTGCGCGGGTCTAGGTGGCACATTGTGTTGTTGCATAGCAATGGAAAAGGAACATCCACGTCAGGACGCACCACTCCTGACCTAAAGCCTTCAGACAGAGGTACGAGACTGTGTCCATCACATCCACCCCAAAGAAGCCAGAAGGGGAGTGCTAAGGTATAACTGTTCAATAGTTTGGCTATTTAACTTTTACACACAGCCTCATTTGAATCTTACATCACTAATATGATTGATTATTAGGGCACAGCTAGGAGCAAAGGTTGCAGAGCCCAACTGTCAGACTTGACCCCGTTCCTCTGCCCCTTAGCCCTCAGGCAGGACCCTGAGCTCTCTCTACCCCAATCTTCACCTATAAAGCAGGAAGGGTGAGAACATCTACTTTCTGGGAATCCGTGAGATTCAAAGGAGTTTACATAAAGTCTAGCTGCTGGCAGTGAGCCCTGCGAAAGTGTTTATTGTTGTGCGTATCAGTGGTACTATCTAATCAGATGTGGAAATCCAAGCTAGCTTTGTCCTCTTCCCACATAAAGGCCAACGTGCTGCAGCCAGGGTGCCCAAGGTTTCCTGCTGCTCCCCAGGAAGTTCTGCATTATCCTGGAGAGAGCTGCCCTGCAGCTGGGAGGCAAGGGCCCCACCTCCAGCCTCTGTCCCATGCAGACTGGATGAAAGCCAGGAGAGAAGAGACAAGCTCTCAGCGTGTCCAGGAAGAGTGACTGCTGCAGGAGAGTGACTGCCGCCTTCATGTTCTTGAAAGGGGAACTCCAGTCTCAGCAGGTGTCTGGTTTGAAATGAGGACACAGACACACAAGGGTCCCCTACCACAATCGGTCACATGGCCTATACCACCGAGGGTTGCACCCAGGTGGGCTGGCAGTGGCTTAATGGCAGCTGATCAGCTGCAGAAGTGTGCTTGTCACTGTGAACCATTCTCCTGAAGTCCTCTGTGGAGGGACGTGTGTGTTGGCTCCTGAGGGCTCCCGGGGGGTCCACGTGTGACAAGGATGGCGGTGGTCTGCCACTGAGATTACACCAAAGAGAGCTGCCTATTGTCCCTCCTTCATCTCATGGACTCAGAAGTCACAGAGCACACCTAAGGCCTGGGCCCACTGCGTCCTGGGGCCCAGGCACTGCAGCAACTCTGTTACAGGATGGTGACGGGTGTATTTGACGGGATGTTTTTTGTCCGGCTGAGATACTCTTGGCCAAAGGCCTTTTTAACCCTCACTTGCCCCCTTCATTTCCTCATCCAAGTTTGAAAGAGCACTTCTTGTTGCTGAGGGAAGAAATGCGGATCCGAGTGACCAATGCTCTCCTTCACTGGCCTGTGCCTTTACCTGTTCTGCGTCTCCAACTCCTCCCCTTTAGAGTCTTCATGCTGCATGGAGAATTACACCAAATGTCACTTTTTGTTTTTCTATATTTACAAAAGTCATACGTCCCTAAAAGCCAATCACTGAGACGGAGAAAATGGAAAAGGGCAACGGAAGGCATTGGCTCTGCCTCCTGCACACACGCCAGTGCATTGGTTAGTTCCGGAGTTCACCTTAACTCCCCTGGAAAATGCCCCCGAGGCCACTGAGGAGGTTCCATGAGGAGCCCTCGTGCACACCTGTGGACCTCACAGTCACCACTCTGAAGCAGATGAATGGCCTGTCTGGCACAGGGTTGTGCAGGCCACAGCATGAGCCACCAGGGGCCGTGTGTGGCCCAGGCCACTGGCTTGGGATGATCTGTGAGCCAGAGTGCAGGAGGCCCTTTCAAAAAAGCCCATTTGGTGCAGGGGATATAGACCCCTCGGACAGGTACGAGGTGCCCAAAGAGTGAAAGAGAACAAGAACTGCTTTCTGAAGACTGCTGTCCCCACCCCTGTGAGTCAAGAAAGGTCCCGCTGGCCAGTCCCAGAAGCCCAGAGTATGGTGGGGACAACGCAGCAGGCAGAGGAAAGGTGCTTCTGCTGGCCCAGCGGCCTGCCTTCCATACATGGATAAAACAAACAAAACAAAACAAAAAACCTGTTCTGTTCTTATAATCAAGTAAGCAAAATTGTCTTCTGCTGTTATCATTAGCATCCAGCTGTCCCGCTCAGACCTTACCCACAGAGCACAGGTGCAGGACTGTAGGACGGGTTCTCCCCAGGAAGAGTTCCCCACCAAGGGCCCTGGGAGCAATTCTATCCACACAAAGCTTGGTCTTGACCAGAAAAGACATACGGCCCACAAAAAGTGTGTTCTCCTCATTACTTATTTATCAGAATGAAAATTGGAGAATTTTTCTATCTCAGTTTAGAAATAATAGACACCGAGGAAGAATGGCAAAGGTAATGTTCATGAACCAGCTAGGCAACTTTGACCTCAGAAGTCAAAGAGCGGAAGACAAATGGCGAGAGGCCACCGGGGAGTAGGACATGCACGGATGGGCTGTGCTTTCACCCCTGGGAAAGGGGAAGGGACATCCATTCCCTCTGCAAACCCAGAACCACACAGCGCTTAGCACAAGACACCCACAGATGGCAGGTGGTGAAGCCAAGGATCCTCCAGCTGTTGCTGACAGGAGCCAAAGGGGAGGCAGCCAGACTGAAGCCCAGTCTGAGCTGCTCTCTGCACACTGGATACCAGAGTCTCCTACATGCTGGCTGAGTCGCTGTCCGGGGATAGCTAATGGTGACATCAGCCTCCCTGGAGTGGAGACAGTCACAGCAGAGCCAGAGGCACCCAAAGGGAGGGTCACCTGGTCGTGGGGGCGGCAGGGGTAGGAAATAAGGTAGAGATGAATAGGGCTGAGCAGGGCCTAAAAGAATCCACAACACCGAGGAGACAAACACCATTGAGCCCCTGCCGTGCCAGCAAGAATACAGATGTTCCTGGCAGCCATATGAAGCACAAACTCTATGGCTCCCTGCTCCTTCTGACCCAACATGGGAGACTCAAACATAGTCACTGGGAGAGGTGAAAGCCAGGAACGAATCAATCTCACCCCACCGGGCTCCAGCAAACACTCACTACAGATAAAATACAGCACCCTGCTTCACAGCCTCTGTCGATTTTCTCTACAACATTTGTCATCTGTGTATGAAGTACAAGATATAAGCTCACCTCTCACACAGGAAGTCACACTGGCCACGCCAGCTAATTTTTATGTTGTTTTTACAAAATCAAGGGCAAGCCAGGTGTGGAGTACTGTGATCCCAGCACTCAGAGGCTGAGGCAAGAGAGCCACTGAGAGTTTGACACTGGGCTGGCTACATCATGAGATCCTGTCTCAAGACCAAACCAAACCCAGAACATTGAAATGAACTCCCCAGTTAGTACATGGCTGTTATGTGTTTTATACCCATTTCCACTTTAGGGCAGCACTTTACTAAAACTTAAGCTTTGGAAGTCTTCTTTCAAGCAACAGGCTTTGGATTTGGGGCTCTGCTTGGTTTGGGGCTTTGTGGTGTTCTTTCTGTAGCTTTCTATAATTGGTCCCATGGTGTTGACAGCTGTCTTACCCCAGCAACAAGAATCCATATTCCTGATAAACAGTAACAAGATGTCACAGGTTGGAAATTCCTACATGAATAAAATGCTTCAGAAACAGAACTAATAAAGGCTATGGATCTGAGGCTGGGAAAAGCCAGTGTAGTTGAAGCTATTAAGGAATGGCCTGTCTGTGTGGAAAGGAAATGGAGGAGGTCAGCAAACAGCTGCCTGCCATCCAGCATGTACCCAGGTGTCCAGAGCTACAGCTGCTGTACAGACCAGGCTGCAGTTGGATAGAGGAGCCATAAATAGACAGCCATGTAACTGCTCATTTTCCTCACTTTCCTGCCTCTACCTGAAGGGAAGGCCAAACCAGAAGGAAGACACCTGGTGGCTTCGCCTGAATGCTGGGGCTCTAGATACATTTCTCCTGGGAAGAATATAGCTTGACCATTTGTTGAGGCTCTTATTTGCCTCCAGTGACTGAAACTGCAATGTTCCCAGCATCTCTGAGGAGCTGTTCTTGGAAATGAACCATATTTTCACTTATTTACAGTGATTTATACTGTAAGCAGAACTTGTTAAAACAATTTTTGGAAAAATACAATATAGACCATTTTTAAATAATTCTATTTTAAGAACCTAAGAAGAATCAACTTAAGTCTGATTTTAAAAAACACACTGAAAGATGCAGAGATTAAAGATCTGGAAACATAATTAGCAATGCATTGAAATTATTATTTATGATTAAATAGATAATAATCATTAATTTTAAATAGGGAACCTGAGACTGCATAGAAATATGTTCAGAGACAAAGTGTTTGGAAAATTCTCTTCTGGCCTGAGAAAAGCACAAGTATCATTCGCAGGGACCAGGACATGGGACCCTGCCTCAGTCCCCATGCAGAGCTGGCAGGGTAGCAATATGCAGTGGAGATTTCTATCTGTGGGTCACAGGAGGAATTCAGAAAGGTGTCCAAAGAGGAGCTAAGAAGGACCCCTCTCACACATAGGGAGGCTCTTCAGAGCTGAGAGACAGCTCTAGGTTGGGGTCCACCACTGCTCTATGTAGCTCCATACCTTTGGGCAAGGTACTACTACTAGTCTTCCTAGGTGTGAGCCTGAAGCCAAGCACCAGGACACTAACTACCACAAGGCAGTTCCTGTGTGGACTGAGCCTGTCAAGACACAGGAAGTGCTGAGAACACAACAGGTGACAAACACACTGTCCCCACACTGATGACAACCCTACAAAAAAGGATGAATATAAGAGAAAACCAAGTCTCATGAAAGCCAGTAACTGCCTGACATCACATGCAAACCTGTCTATGTGGCCCCTGCAGTATGCCTGCCCCAGGGGCCAGGGAACCATGTGAAGCAGGAAGCAAGCTAAGTTTCACTTCCTCTTGCCTCTCTGGGCTCTACTCTGACATCGGGTAGCTGAATAAAGACCAAGAGATTACAACCTGTCTTGTTCAGTGAGGGCTTCAAATACACTGGTACGATCCTAGACCATTAGCCCTAGATAGAGGAAGCCATAGGCAGCCCTCCTCCACCATATCCTCTGCTGCACTGTCCTGCTCCGAAGCAGCCAACTATGGACTGAAACTTCTATAGAATGGGAAATAAACCTTCCCTCCTTTAGCTTGCACACACCAGGTGCTCTGTCCCAGAAACAAGAAAGTGCTGAGTAATGAGGTATCTATTCTTTCTGTCCATTTTTTTTTCCAGTTGGGTTCTTTTACTGTTGAGCTGCAAGAGTTATTTATAGATTTTATATAGACCTCTTCATCAGACATAAGATTTTGCCAAGTCGGAGGCTTTTCATTCACTTAATATGCATTTTTTTACTAAAACAGTCTATAATTAGCTATGTACCTGTTTTGGAACATTTTTATGGGTAAAGCTAATGTGACATAACAGAATCAGCATGGTGAGATGTTAAACATTGAAATAATTACCTTCGGTCAAGAATTTTATCTATTCCACATATAAATATTATCTCTAAAGGCCTCTCAAGGGATGAAAAATGAAGACTATTTTTAAATCTCATCTTATTAAAAACAAGACCACTGTAAAAATTTCATATATATATTTAACTGTTTTACGTAGTATATGCCTTATACCTAACATGTATAGTAACACCTCAGTTCACAAACTTGATTTGTTTTACAATTTTGGAAAAGGTGGTCATGTTTTTGTTCATGTGAAAAGGTGGCTATGGCTGTGTTCATAACCCAATACTGAGTGTGCAAACACACACACAAAAAAAAATTGTCAAACACTTCAGTTGCAAGCCAATTGCAAACAAAAGTGTTCGTGAGCCAAGATATTGTGTTATTTATACTGATATAGTATATACTGTATTTTATGTACTAAACATATGTGCAAAAGTAATTTTTGGCCAAGTTTTTTGTTGTTGGTGGTGGTGGTAGTGATAATGATAGTTTTTTATTTTTTGTTTGTTTATTTTTGTGGTACCAGGGATCAAACTTGGAACCTTGCACTTGCCAGGCAGGCACTTACGCTGCTGAGCTATCTCCCTGGCCCAAAAAGTAATTTTTGTACAAAATCACACACAGAAACAATTACACTGAAGGTGAGGGAGGTAGTTCAGTGGGCTTAAGTACCTTCCTGGCAAGCACAAGGTCCTGAGACCAATCCTGGTATAAAAAATAAACAAACCAAACAATCACACTGAATTCCCAGGGCCTCATTTGGAAGTCAAGAGCCTAACTCTATGGCTCAGGTTAACCTTCCCCATCATTCAGCAAACATCCCGGCTCCTTTCTTCCAGGTCTTATTTTGAGCTGTCTGTACAGTTTGGTGGCAGTCTCTGATGGAGCCAGGAGCCAGGCTGGCATCTTGACCCCCATCTGCACCCGTCAGGAGTTGTGTGATTGTGCTACTTTACTCTCAATGCTGGGACAAAATACCTTACTGAGGTATTTTGGAATTAATTTCCAAAGTTAAGGAAGAACTGAGGTGTTACTATACATGTTAGGTATAAGGCATATACTTAGCTCATAGTTTGTAGAGGTTTCAGTCCCTACTCGGCTGACTCCAAGGCATGGTAGCATGGCAGAGGGACAACAGTTCACAGCAAAAACAACAAAGGAGAGCAAAAGGGAGGAGCAAGCCTCTTTGGTCCCTTATACTGCATGCAGACTACCTGCCCTAGGGCAGTGGTAGCACTCACACCCGCAACCCAGCACAAGACAATGAACCAATCATGAACTATAGATTCAGACACCTCTGAGAAGTCCAGCCATGATTGCATGAGGCGTTGGGGGACATCCAGATACAGCTCGTAACAGTGACCTTAAGTAAGTTGCTAGTGCCTGAGACTCCTCCCCAGAGTGTGGCAGTAAGGATGGATGAAATAACGCAGACAGCTGGGCGTGGTGGCTCACGCCTGTAATCCCAGCACTTGGGAGGCTGAGGCAGGAGGATTGCTGTGAGTTCGAGACCAGCCTGGGCTACAAAAGTGAGCTTAAAGCCAGCCTGAACTGCACAGTGAGACCCTGTCTCAAAAAGCCAAAAAAAAAAAAAAAAAGAAATAACGCAGACAAAGGAGGAGGGCAGGGACCAAAGCATGGTGTCAGCAAGAGCTCAAAAAGGACCAGTGCCACCCAAAGAAAGCCCCTAGCATCTTATTGTGACACTCAGCTAGTCCCGTCATGGTCCTTAAGAATTTATGCTAGTACTTTCACTACTGTGAAGACATAAAGTCCCCTCTCCACCAGCAGCTCTCCTCCTTACTGCGCCTCACCCACCACAGCTTCTCCAGGCTGCTGGGTGCCATGAGCATCTGACTTAATGCCCTCATTCCACAGTGCCAAGCCCCAAAATGCCACAAGGAGCAAGGGCTGGGAGGAAAAACGGGAACACAGCAGCCTCAGCCCATGACCAAGTTCTCAAAGACTACATCACAGTGTGTCACATGAAATCCAGACTATAGTGTATCAGGCTAATAGCATCCTATATGTCTTAGTTACTTTTTGCTCGGTGCTGGGACAAATACCCAACACTCAAAATGAAGGAAGGAAAGGTTTATTTAGCCCACAGTTCATAGAGGTTTCAGTCCATATTCGGCTGGCCCAAGGCTGAGTGGAGAAAGGCGGAGAGAATCCAGTACATGGCGACAGAACAGCAACAAAATGGTGGCAGAGGCAGCCAATCAATCAGGGCAGCAGAGCAGCAGCAACAGCTCGAGTCTGTCTCTCTGTCTCTCTTTATATTATATTCAGGCTCTCCGCCTTGGCCCCCGCCTTAGGCTACACCCATAATCCCAGAAGTACTTGACCCATAATCCCATCAGTACTAAAACCCATAATCCCAGGGATCATGGATCAAGTCTCAAACTCTAGAAGTCTCCGCCCAATGAGTACATGAGGCTTTGGGAGGACAACTAGACATAAACCATAACACCATATTTTTAAATTTTAGTTCTAGATATTTTAAAACACCTAACTTCTGAAAGGTATTACTGCTGCAAGGGTGTGCATTCTAGATAATAATGAGGAAGAATATTTAAGAAAATTTGTTCACGAAATGGAAATAAAGTAAAATGCCTAAACCATAACTTGCCCCAAGAATTATATCCTCTAGAATTGCCCTAGTCATACAAACACAAAAACAAGCATGTTCTTCTGATTTTTGTCTTCAGCATGGCAAACAAGAAGAGGCTCCCAGAAGTACTTTACAAAGTTATCCACAGAACTGATTTTTAAGTGTCTCATGGTTGGCAGCTTAAGAAAAATTTTCAGGCAAATAATATAGTTCTCCTGACATGTTGAGAATATGCACTTTGATCTCAGTAATTACCTCAAATAAGCCTTAATGACACAGTTGGGAAGATCACAGCCTAAGAACATCAGAAAAAAAGTAGAAGAAAAGGCAAAGCCCTCCCACCGGTATATGCACTTTCTGTCTAATGCATTTAGGTCCAAAACAATTATGAATTTCCGCCTTCTATTCCCAAGCTCTATCTGGAGCTGGCTGCAGCGACAGCTGCTATGTGCATCCTCTGTGCCCTCACCGTCATTATCTCAGAAAGACAGCAGGAATAAAGCCCATTAGATTCACATGCAGTTCAACAAACTGACTTTGCTAAGAGTTCTGTCTCTTCCCTCACCTCCGTCAGCTTCCCCAGTAGATAAAACCAAATCTCAGCCATTACATGTCTTCTGACCTTGGGAATGGGGTGGGCTTCGGCAAACTCCTGCTAAGGCCAAGAAATGAGTAACTACTTCTGGCTTTCACACTTCCCAGGCTCTGCTGCAACTCTAGCCCTGCAGCCAGCGCACCAGGACAAAGGCGGTGCAGACCTTGAGGGACAATACATACTGTATTGCTGCACATACGGGCGTGGAAACAAAGTTCTATAGATCAGGAACTGTGACCCTCCTTTTGATTTTTTTCTAGTCATTTAGAAAAATATAAACACATATGAAATATAATAAACAGAATCTCTAAATACAAGCATATATATTTCCATGTGTATGTATGAAGACAGTCTGTGCTCTGTACCCCTGCCTTTACACCTTCAGTTCAGCCACGCTCAATCTAAATTACTGCATCTGTGTGCAACGTGTACAGAATTTTATGTCATTATTCCTTAAGCAACATGGTGTTGCAACCACTCACACAGCACATATGATAAACATGTTTATAATCTATGGACAACTGGCAGTTCACAAGAGAACCACATAGGTCATACACAAATTCTGCATAATTTTCTGTGAAGGACTTGAGCATCCTTAGAGTTGAGCATTTGTAGGAGTCCTCAAATCAATTCCTATGGACCAGGGACACCAAAGACAAATGTACATCACACACACACACACACACACACACACACACACACACACACTGAACTGGTTATATTTCCATTAAAAAAAAAAAAAAAAAACGTGAAAAATCCCAGCCTGTAGCTCCTTGGCATGGGAGAAACTACAGTTCACCCAGTGTTGATGAGATGTGGGCAGAGAAGGCTCTTCATGCAGCTGGTAGGACAGCCTGTGCCACCGCAGTGGGGACAACATCCTGGCACTGCTTAGGAGGGTGGATGGTGCCCTCGCTTGCTTGTACCCCAGGCTGGAGAATGACCAGGGAGTGCCGCAGAGGCAGACACGGAGGGCCGAGTGGGCAAAGGTGATCACCAAGTCCATCGGGAATGATGGCATTAGGTGGGTACCAAGTTGCCTCAAACTCTCCAGAAAAGGAAGCCTGGATTAACACATGACTGGTTTCACAGGCATCAGCCTGTGAGCCCGTGAGCTATCCTCGAACATACAACATGGAATCGTGTGAAATCTCACGAGGAGCAGTCGATGAAACAAACACAACTAAACTCTAATTTCTCCTGCACCTTTCTGATGCTTTTTAAAACTTTCCTAATGAGACTTTGTGAGCCGAACTGTGACTACAGCTTCATTTTCCCTGTTCCTGTTGTTGCAGACCCAAACAGAACCCTTCGACTTCTGCACAGGAGCACATGGTAAACACAAAGCAAAAATCCTTGGGTATGTTTCACAATATCCTAAGTCATCTTTGAGAGACAGGTTCCAACAGTGAAGAACACACACTTTTAGAAAGTAACTTGGTCCTCTTCCAAGAGAGCAGTCTTTCAAACACACTTTTAAAACCTTAACATTTGTAGACCGTTAGACAAGACAATTCCACTTCTCAAAAATATCCTGAAGTAAGGGAAACAATTAACAGAGTGAAGAGACAAGGCACAGTATAGGAACAGAATTTTTCCAGCTGTTCCTCAGATACTGGACTGACATCTAATATACACAAAGAGGGGCCAGGAATAGAGCTCAGCAGCACAGCACCTGCCTGGCAAGTGCAAGGTCCTGAGTTTAATTCCCAGTTCAAAAATAAATACATAAATAAATTTAGACATACATATCTATTAGTCACACACAATAAAAAAAATCCAATCAAAGAATAGGGAACTGAAATGAATCAACACTTCTCAGAAGAAAAAATTCAAATGGCCAATAAATAACAGTAAGTCCCCAACATACGAATGGATTTCATTCTGGGAGAATTGTTCATAAGCTGACAAAGCAGGTCTTATATAGTGTACCTGTAAAAGCTCACAACTTTAATATTCTAGGTTAAGGACATTTCCATAAAAAAAATTCAACATTTTGTGGAGGACCACCTGGGCGATTCTCCTTAAAAGAAGAGCAGTTGTCTCCATTTTGGCTGTGGCTGACCCTATTTCCATACATTAATAGATACAGAGCTGGCTAGGACTTTTCCTTATTCCTTCAGTTGGCTTTAAGCAACACATATCCGTCTAGCCAAGGTGCTGGTGGTAGTCTTTGAAGACAGTACATGGGTTTTCCTGAGAACCCACACTGGCTGCTCTTTAATAGGAATCAAGTTGAGACAGGACGAAGAGCCAGTGCTCCATGCTGTCTGCTGGGATCGAACCTCTAGACAGAGGCTATGACTTCCTGGGCTTGAAAGTTTACACACCAGACCCCAAAACATTAGATACTATCTCAATAGCATAACGCAAATTACTTTGTCTGCATCTCCTTCTCTCTGCACATCACAGAGGTAAATGCAGACCTCCTACCTAGCCCAGCTCACAGTACTCACCTACTTCCTGGAATTCTCAGTTATTCATCCTCAAACCACTCCTCCCTCATGACTGAATAAAACCTGGGTTTGGCCCTGGGTCGAGGCCTTTGTTCTGGAAAGTCATCTTTGTGGCTGGACTTAGGACCCCTTCCTTCCCCATAAGTACAAATATGTTTTAGTGTCTGTATTTTCACCATGGGTTGCATTGAGAGTGGCACATTGGAATTAACCTGGTAGGATTCCAACAATGTTTTGTTTCTTTTTTGGGGGGGGGCGGTAGTGGGGTTGTTTGTTTGTTTGTTTGTTTGTTTTTGTTTTAGTACAGGGTCTACCGGGTCTCACTACACAGATCAGACTTACAGTGAGCCTCCTGTTTCAAGCTTCCCAAGCGCTGGGATTACAGGTGTGCCACTACGCCCAGTCTCAACTGATGCCTCAGTGTGCTCCAGGGGTGGGGCCTCCACAGCACTCTGGATTACAATACCATATTTTGGGGATTACAAATATGAACCCCTTGGACTGAGAGAAGGACCAGGAGGGGCATCCTACAAATTAAAACAATGTGGGTATTCTATTTTAGCCTGGCAAAGATGGGAAACCAAATAACAAGCACTGGCCAGACTGCATGAGAAAACAGGCCCATCTATATTACTGGGAGAATGTAAACTAGCACAACCACTATGGAAATCAGTATGGAGATTCCTGAAAAAAAGTCCATTCGACCTCACTGTTGTCCTTCTAGTTATCTTCTCCAAGATCACCATATTGCAGTACTATATGCATACCCATGTTTATACCGCACAGTTCATAATAGCAAAGTCTGGAGCAGCCTATATACATCCACCAACGAGTGAGAGGATAAAGGAAACGTGGTACATGCACATAGTGGCAGACTACTCTGCCATAAAGACAGACTTAGTCACTTGTAAGAAAACACACGCACCTTGAGCCCACAATGGCAAGTGAAATAAATTAGACACATGCATTATATATCACATGATTTCCCTTACACAAAAAACCAAAATGTAAATGAGACAGATAATAGCAAGAGGAGAGAGAGGTCTTTTGCAAATGGGAAGGGCACCAAGAAATGGAGGGACGATGAAGCAAAGGAGTAAAAAGTGAAGAGTTAAAATAAGCTATAGGCGTACACCTCCCCACAGATCTGTCCATATGCATGGCAAACATGTACTAAGAAAAAAATTGAGGGCCCGGCAGGATGGCTCAGTGCTCTAAAGCACCCGCTTAGGAAAGCTTAGGTGGCTGCAGGCACTGCGGTTTGATCCCCGGCACCACATGCTGTGCCAGCCCTGCCCTCAGAAAAGGCTGAGCCAGCCATAAAAATAAATAAATAAATAAACAAAAGTTCTGAAACAAGAAAAATAAATGAATAAATAAAATTCTAAAAGAAAAAAATCGAAAGACAAAATAATACTACGTTTGCAGACAAAAAGGCGACCAAGCGATGGGGGCGTTACACTGTGTTGGGGCAGGGGATCAGAGAACCACTAAGCTGTATGCATATCAACTCCCACGGGAAGTGCAGCCATTACATATGGGAAATGTGGGCGAACAATTTTTTTAATTATCCCAAAACAAAACATAGCAACATGTGATATATAAAAGGCTAAACTGCCTCTTCATTATGCCTTTTTTTTTTTTTTTTTTTTTTTTTGTGGCTGGCTCAACCTGCCCTAGGGGTGGAGCTGGCGCAGTATGTGGTGCCAGGGATTGAACTGCAGTCCCTGCGTGCTTGCTTAAGCATGGCTAAGCAGGCGCTTTAGACCACTGAGCTATCTTCGGGGCCCATTATTCTCAAATTTCAACTGAGAATTTTTGTCATTTTTCTAGCAAGAACAATAGGAAATGCATTGGTTTTTGTTTTACTTGCTTCTTGTGGGAAGCACTTGAGTCCCAGAGAAAGCGATCTTGAGTCAGAACTCTGGGGCTGCTCCTCTAAGCAGCCCCCAGGTCTTGAGGCCCCGTGGCATCTCTGGGTGCCATCTTTGAGATCTACAGAAGGGGGACCAGCCCACTTCCTGGTGGTCAGCAGCAGGTCTGCAACCACATTCCAGCACCAGTAACCTCAGGAAATGTGTTTCTAAAGGAAAGATGTTTGAATGAGTGGACAGTTCAATAGGCCTCCCTGGAATCCTGCATGTGGAGTTGGGTGGCTGTGGGGTGGAACAGCTTGACTTGGGGACTGAAGTCTCCCCTCACAGCCACAACTCCCCAGAGCAGAGGGGACCACTGGATTGATGGCTCCTTTCCCCTCCTTTCCTACCCACCAATGACCTGTCCACTGTGCTACCTGGGCTAAGACAGACATTACGCCAAGAAGTATAATATACTAGGCATTTACTTGTATGTCTGTGGAGTGGGGTGACCTTCTTCCAGTGAGATCAGTGTGCTTCCTGTGGAGAAATACCTCACCTCACCTCACCTCTCAGACCAGCGATGGCGAACTTCTTAGAGGACAAGTGCTCAAACTGTGACCCGAAACCCACTTATTTATCACAAAGTGCCAACGCTACCATTATCCCTGAATACTGAAGTTTTGTCTTAGAAAAAACAACTATTATCTGATGCTCAGCTGCTGGGGTGATTTGGCTTGCATGCGTGACAGAGAGGGCTCTGGTGCCCGCCATGGCACGTGTGCCAGAGTTCGCACCACTATCTTAGATGATGGGTAGAGGTCGGATGTGCATGGCTGGGCCTCAGGCTCATGAATAACACCACAGGCAAGCAAGCCATCCTTTCAAGTGCCTGTTTTCTTCTTTGGGAGACAGACTCTGAAATTACTAGGAAAATAGAAGTGATGGGAACCACTTGACCAAGATGCTGACAACTGCCCCTAGGAGAGCACGTGAAACTCCCACAGCGAGCTGGGCGGCCTTCTGTGATCTGTCCCGTGTAGGTCTCTGGCACCACTTCTCCTTCTCCCAGGCCCCCTCCCATCTGCTGGTTCCTGCCATGCTTACAGCCCCTGCTGTGCCTTGGGCCTCTCACTCCAGGAGCTGGTACTGAAGGTGCTGGGACCGCTCAGCACTGGGTGGGGGCCTGGGACTGCTCAGCCCTCAGTGACTTGATCAGGCTTGTGACCGTCATGGACCCGCATAGATGGAAGGCTAGCAGAGTTACTGCTGACCACACGATGTCATCTCTGGGGTCGGAAAGGATATGGCGCCTTGCTTCATGGAGATGACTTTCACAGCACCAGCTGTGCAGCCGCCAGGACCCATGCAGCTGTCCTCTGCCCTGGATACCACAGGGCAGGCCCAAGGACCCACAGTTCCTCTGATTCCCGCCCCACCCCCACCCCCAAGCTCTTAAGAAAATGGCATCTAATATATTTCAAAACAGCTTCTAAAAAAAAAAAAAAAAAAAAAACAGCTTCTAAGAAAAGAGGATTTTAAATGTTTTTGCTACAAAGAAATGATAAATATTTGAAATAACAGTCATGCTAACTAATCTGAATTACCTGGTCTACCATGTATAAGGTACAAACATATCACATTGTGCCCCATTAATACATAGCATTACTATTCATCAGTTAAAATAACAAAATTCAATTGTGTTAAAAAATAAATAAACTGAAATTTTAAAAGCAGCTTTCATACCAATGTGACCATTCCCACCATTCCCTGACCACCTGGCACCGCTGGATACAAAGTCTAAATCAGCAATTCCAGGGCATAAGGGCCCTTCAAGCTGAAGATACGGACCCCGAGCTTCAGCCTGACCACCCCCGTCTCTAAGCAGCCTCAGCGGCCTGGAGCAAAGGTTAACCCCAGGTGTCCTTGAGACCTGGTGGCCAGGCAGACAGCTCCAAGATGGCAGCCAACGGCAGTCCTCACCTTCTAGGAGCTGCCCGTCATGTCAGTCTCCCCATGACACACCACTGTGAGACAGTTTGTCTCTGTGACTGACCAGAGCGCTGCTAAGTCCCTTCTGAAGTCCCGTCCTAGGACTGAAACTCCATCCACGGCTTGGTCCTCTTGACTCCCTCGCTCTCATGGATGCCAAACCATGAACAGCCACATAGGGAACCCCAAGTGCGGCCTCCTGACAACCCTGCATAAGTGAACTGAGTGGGTCTTCCACCTGGACACAGCCTTCCAGGACCACAGCACCAGCCAACAGCTTCCTCATGAGAAACTACCCAGCTACACCGCTCCTGCATTCCTGACCTTCAGAAATGCACAATTACAGGTGACTGATAAGCCAGGCATGGTGGCACGTGCCTGTAAATCCCAAGCACTTGGGAGGATCCGTGTGAGCTAGAGACTATCCTGGGCTACAAAAGTGAGCTCAAGGTCAGCCCTAAACTGCATAGTGAGACCCTGTCTCAAAAAGACAAATAAATAAACAAACAAACAAACAGCTGATACACCATTCCAAGGATTACCAGTCAGTACGCCTCAGTGTTGAACAGATTGTTCACAGATTACCAAACTGAGGAATGGAGAGGCTAAGGGACCTTGAACTAAGAAGGAATAAAACCAAGATATAGACGCACAAGCCAATAGATTGTTTTTACGAGACATAAAGTCACAGAAGGAGCCAGGAAGGTGCTGGGAGGAAAGACAACGCTACCATCCAAGCTTGTCCAAGCCCTGACAAGCTAGAATCACAGCCTTCAGTGAAATGTCTAAGAGGATATTTTTGAGTGGAAAAACAAAACAAATCCTGTCAGCCATGTGATGTGACTGCCCATCCCACCCTACTCCATCATGGAATCTTCAGTCAAATCTAAGTTGATTCTGTTAGAGAAGGCACAGAAAGTCTAAGTCCGGCTTTGGGACTCGTAGGAGGCAAGACAGTCTGCCTGGGCAACAGAAATACAGGTTCTGTGCTGAAAGGAATTGGGGAGTTTGTGGGGGCAGGCTCTCTCCGCCCCTCTCCTCTCTGCAGATCTGCCGGTGCCAGCCGAGCCCCGAGAGCCCCTCTCTCCTCTGAGGAGGCACACAGCTGTTCCAGCACTACGGGCCCCCAGCTCAGAGACAGAATTAGCAACCCCAGCCAGCCTCACAGCTAAAGGCACATCCTCCGAGCTAGCTCTTATCAGCAACATACATGCACACGCTTTTCCTCTCATCCGTCTGGCCCCTGTGTCTCTGTCTCAGTTAGTTCCAAACTCAAGCAGAAGAGTGATATTTATAGGCTCCCGCAACCTCTGTCCTGCACGTCAGCACACAGGTTTGCAAGCCTGCATAGGCAGCTATTTCATAGAAGGTGTCTCTGGATAAGTTTGAGTATATGTTATTAGTTTCCTTGTAGAAACAAATATTGCTAACATCTTCAGGCTCCAGCCTCTACTTTTAAAAATATTTTATTTTACATTTGCACTTCCCTTAACAAAGTAGATTTAAATTCAAGCCGGCATGCTCCCAAAGCCCAAGTACCTTCATAAGCCACTGTACATTTTCTCTTACCTGGGATCAGTCTTCTTCCTTGTTTTGGTTAAAATCACTCCTCCCAGTTCCACACCCTTTGTGTTTATCCCTCGGAGCCATCTAACATTCACTGCCTGACTCTCCTTCCTTCCACCCCTTCCCAGTGGGAAGTATGACAGGAAAGTTTTTAAGTAATCACTGCCATTTAGAGTAGTTTTGCAGAGTGAAGCACTTGAATAGCCAGCTCTTAAAATCTGAGTTTTTAATATGATAAAACATGTGCTGGCAATTGGTTTTAGCTGTTTTTCTTTTGTTATTTTTGTTTTGTTTTGTTTTTGTTTGTTTGCTTGCTTTTTTTGTTTGTTTTTTGCGGGGCTGGAGTTTGAACTCTTGACCTTGCACTTGCCAGGCAGGCATTTGTGCCACACAGCTATCTCCCCAATGTGCTGGCAATTGGATCTGACCCGGTGTGTGGGTTATGGCTAACTCAAAACCCATTACAGCTCATGAAGAAGCACTCAGTAAACGCCGGCCTGTGACCACCCAGAATGCATTCCAGAGCTCAAGGAAGACGTATGTGGGGATTTAAATGTTGGCAGCTTTAAAACAGCCAGCCAGGTCTGCTTCTATGAGATGCCATCTTCAACTGGGAAAGTAGATAAAGAATGAGGAACCAGAGCAGAAGAGGTGCTCACAAAGAGGGCCTGCACTGTTGCTTTCCTACAAAGACACAGTCCCTCCTGGGTTGTCGCCTTCTCTCCATTCAGTTAATACAGATACCAAGCTTGTTTGAACACAGCAGTTCAAAGGCTACTGTCTCACTGAATGAAGGTCAAGTCTATTGCACCAAGACCCCTGTGACTCACCCGGACTTACCCAATGCCTTTCCAGATCAGAGTGTGATGCATTAATAAAGTAAAGAGAACTGACAAAAGAAAAAATGGAATTCCTCCAACTAAATAGACCTGTCCCATTTGCTACCATTCATTTTCCTCCAACAGAGAAAGCAATTTCTTTTCTGAAAGTATCAACCGAATAAACTCAAACACTATTATTTTGCTATTGTTGTTGTTGTCTATATTCTTTTTCTTTAATTTCTTATTCATTTTAATGAGAAAAAAGAAAATAGCAATGAAACAGTTTCAGAACAGGTTAGTAGGACAGTTATAATGATTAATACATTGCATATTGCTGTCTTCATAGTAGTTATTCAGAGGACAAGATGCAGATATGATATCTTATCTAAACACTATTAGTACAAACCTTTCTTCTCATTGAACTAAGAGAAAGTAGCTGTGTATCTATCCTATCTTGTATATACATTTTTTTTTTACTACAAAACAGTCCTTTATTTACATCTGCCTTTTTTGTTTTTATCTGCCTTTGTCAGAGATGGGTGTTTCATTGCTATTAGAGAAGCTGTATTTGGAGAAGTCTTTATTTATTTATTTATTTATTTCCGAATTTCCTTTTTATTGGGAAACCCTTGTAAGTGGCTAGTGTTCACTACCGTTCTTTTTAAAAATTACTTTTAATAAGAAATCACAATGTGACAGTTTCAAAACACGTTAGTAGTACATTCCCAATAATTGATACAATATTGTTGTCCTCATTGTAGTTATACAGAGCACAGGGTGTAGACATGATAAATTTTCTAGTGGTTATTGGTGTAATAGATTTCTTCTTTTTGACCTAAAAGAAAGTAGTTGTATACACTGTCAAATGTTCCATAATTGCAGTGTGTTACTGGTGAAACCGGTAATGTTGGAAACTATTGATTTGAGCCTTTTACAGCTCATCATACTAAATTACCTTTATGTTTTATGCAGGACTCCAAATACTGTATTGCCAAGAACTGCAGAAAAACCCATCATTGGCTCCACAGGGCTGTTGCTATCTCTGTACTCGAGCTTGTGTGTCAGATAGACTAGGCTTCACTACCGATTGTATGCGCTCCTTTCTTGGAGAAGTCTTTAAAGGACCTTTTTATACTTGATGCCAGTCCAAATATTGTAGGTACTTGAATTCAGCAAAATAACCCAATATAGTCCAATAATCCATAATAGTGAATTGTCAACACAATTGGCAATTGTCCAAAGTCATTGACTTGGGTCAACATATTAAGGTAGCTTCACTTTTTATACCTCATGATTACACTTTTCTGCTGGATAGTTAAGACCAAGTTATCAAAATAACAAAAATTACATTTTTAGTTACATAGGTCTTGCTTTAACCGCTACTATTTCTAACACCTGCACTTTTGCTGGCAGCATCTCTTCCCCACCACTGGCCATGGTACAGCTCCCCTGAATTTCCTTACCCTTTCTGAAACAGCCTCCCTGCCTCGGGCACCTGTGCTGTCCCTGTGGTAGGCAGAACAATGGCTGTGAAGATGCCGCACCATATCCTACAGCCTCGAGTGGTAAAGGAATTGTGTGAGTGGGGTCAGAGCTAACAACCTCAGTGTAGGCATAGTAGTCAACATTTTTGGTGGAGAAAATCTAATTACATGAGTCTAGAAAGCCAGTGAGATGGCCAAGTGGGAAAGACTTATTCTGCTGTTGCTGCCTCTGAAGATGAAGAAGGGGCCACAAGCCAAGGAATTCAGGCCATCTCTTACCTGAGAAAGGGACAGAAATGGGTGGTTGCCTTGAGCTTCCAGAAGGCCTCACTTTCTGCCATGACCAGGAGGTCAGCCCCGTGAGTCCCAGAGCAGACCTATAGAATAGTAGGTGCATTTGCACAGAGTAAGCCAAGCTTGGTTTTTTTTTTTTTTAAAAAAACTTTATTTATTTATATTATGGCTGGCTCAGCCTGCCCTGGCAGTGGGGCTAGCATAGCATGTGGTGCCAGGGATCAAACCACACCCTGCGGTTGCCTAAGCAGGTGCTTTAGGCCACTGAGCTATCAGCATGTAATCTTTTTTGCTGTTGTTGTTTTTTTTTTTTTTTGTTTTGTTTTTTTTGGTGCGGTTCTGAGGATTGAACTCAGGACCTTGCGCTTGCCAGGTTAGCACTTACTCTACTGAGCTACCTCCCCAGGCCCCTACTCCACCCCGCCCAAGTTTGAAGTGGCTTGTTAAGCAGGATGCATCTCCTCCACTCACAGTCCTCTCTATCCTGACTGCCAGGCACCCCCTGTCCTCTTCTCCATGCCACTTCCTCAGCACCACGCCCCCTGAAGGCCCTTAGAGTCTCCTCCACCCTCTCTGATCCCATATCTCTTTGTCTTCCTTTCCAGTAGGCCAGTGCCTTTACTGTTAGAAATAGAATTGTCTCTCCTACCTTGATGAGTTTTACTTTTCTAACAATTTTTATCTTCATTAGTACAGGTTTGCATTATGTAAAGATTACACTCACTGTGGGGAGTTGATACATAACCACTATGGAAATCAGTATGAAGATTCCTCATAAACCTAAAACTGGGGACTCCATTGACCCAACCATTTGCCCTCCTCATACGTGTCTTCCCAAAGAGTTCAGGTCATCATGTTACAGCGATCCATATACACCTCTGCTGATAGCAGCACAATTCCTAGCAGCTAAGGCTTGGAGGTGGCCTCAGTGGCCACCAACAGCAGATAAATAGATAAAGAAAATGTATTTTCACACATTTGTAGACTACTGCTCTGCCATAAAGAAGGACGAACTTGAGCCATCTTTAGGAAAATGGATACACCTTGAGATCATGTCTTTCCATGTAAATTCATGGCTCAACACATAGCAGACACCACAGCATCTGATTGAATGAGCAAGTTAATAAATGCTTTAAAAAGAGCAGAAATGTTTTTTTTTTTTAAATAACAAAACACCTGTTTGTTAACCACTTGGCAGAGGAAAGTCTTTTTTTCCATGGATAGCACTGGACACACACACACACACACACACACACACACACGATTCTGGGTGACAGACTTGGGGTCCCAGGTGCCCATTAGCTATGTTTACAGCTGTGGTTCTCCAGTTTCCCATGGGCTGGGTCCCAACAGAAGGCTTGCTAAGATAGGAGTGCCAAGTCCAGCCCTGAAAAACCTGGCAGGGAGGTCTAGGAAGGGTAGGGAAATCTATTTCCAATGCTGATCAGCAAATACTCTAAGAACCACTGTCCCTGGGGCATGGCTCACCCAGGCCTCTGGTCCTGACCTCTTGACCCATTCTGGATAGTCAGTCCCAGGAGACCAACTTCCAAGCCCAGGGTGGGTGCTGATAAACCTAATAACTACTTCCTTCCTCCCTGTCCTGGGCTCACCAAGGCCTCATCCCACTCACTTTCTCTGGTGTTTGCTCTTTTCCCACACAGGAGTTTAACACCGCCTACCCTAACTGAACCCCAGAACCCAAGACCACCAGTGACTGCAGCAGCCCGTTTCCCTGGAAGCTTAAGTGGCCAGACAGAGAAGGAAAGGCCACCAGCCCAGGAGATCACATTACCAGTGCTATCTGTGTCCTGAGTACCAAACTAATTCAATCTGAAACCCATCAACCTCTTTGCCAGGAATTAAGCATTGCTCCCAGCTAAGGGAAACACTCCCTAAAACATGTGCAGGCTTCCTTTCAAAGCCTCTTAGCCAGGCAGCATTATTCCCATCTGAAACCAAGTGAGGACATCTACTCTCTTCATTTTCCATGGCTTAAAGTGGTCCCAACTCCTGGAGACACAGAGACAGAGACAGAGACAGAGACAGAGAGAAACAGAGAGGGGGGAGAGACAGAGACAGAGACAGAGAGAGAGAGAGAAAGAGAGAGAGACCCACTTACTTGGGTCTTTATTGTATGGAGTTACCCACTCCATATGATAAAGCAGACAGTGCAAGAAAGCACTAAGCATCTCATTTGGAAGATCATAGCGGGCTGGGCATGGTGGGACATGCCTGTAATCCCAGCACTTGGGAGGCTGAGACAGTAGGATCAGTGCAAGTTCGAGACCAGCCTAGGCTACAAAAGGGAGTTCAAGGCCAGCCTGAACTGTATAGTGAGACCCTGTCTCAAAAAGACAAAAAAAAAAAAAAAAAATCACAGCAGGCTGAATCTGCATGCAGGAGGAGCACAAAGGGGAGCAGCAGCTTGGCTGGGGGATCACAGAGGCCCCTGTGCCCACAGAGCCCAGGGGCCTGGAGAACAACCTGGCTGCCTGTGTACCACAGGTCCATATCCACAGGAGTGTCCGTGGCACTGGGGACTGGACAGAAAGAACGTGGTCACCTAAGCTGAGAGCTCCCACCTGTGCCACACACTGGCATGAGGAGGTGAGTCTCGCCGGCACTCACTCCTTGCCACCCAAGCCAGCCTGGTGCGGGTGCCTCCTGCCCTCCCTCAGCCGAGCCTGGAGCTGGCTCAGGAGCGTTCAGCACTGGGTACATCCAGCTCTAAGGAGGCCAGACATGTGAATTTTGGCTACTGACTCCCAGGGGTTCCAATTTCCTAAAACCACACTTTCATGGTCATTTAAATAGTATTTTTAAATGTGTTCAACAGCAGAGTCAAACCCCCTTCCCAGGACTACGTTTTCATTCCAGATCAGCCACCATGGAGCCCCACGGTCAGCAGAATCTTCAGACATGCCTAAATGTCAGCAGCACAGTTGCTCCCCGTGAGATTCCACCAGCCCAGGGAGAGTATTTTTAGTCATGGAACCCACTCAAAACTTTGCATACAGGAAAATCAACAAGAGGGGAATTGTTAGACAAAGTGGTGATGTTCTTCTTTTTTCATCTATTTTTATATGCTTTCTAGACATTTCTGGACATGAATCAAGTGAAGAAAGTGCCTTAATAATGGCAGCTTGGATCACACTGGTGACGATATCGGTAACCAAGTTACTCCCTGGCTTATGTGTTAATATGAAAGCCACGTACAGACAAGACGCTGCATCAGGATGCATGTCACTTTCCAAACATATCAGGGCCATTTTTGAAAAAGAATAGAAATATTTTTTTAAAAGTTATAAAGCCAGCATGGTGGCACATGTCTGTGACCCAGCCACTCTGGGAGGCTGACAGGCTGAAGAAAGAGAGTTATGAGTTCAAGCCCAGCCTGGGCAACTTAGCAAGGCTCTTGTCTCAATCAATCAATCAATCAATCAATAAAATAAAATAAAAAGACTGCTGATGTAGTTCAGTATGAAGATACTGGGTTTAATCCCCAGCATCACACCACATATAGTCACAGACAGACAGACAGACAGACACACACACACACACACACACACACACACACACCAATTATAGAAATAGGCAAAATGTACGAACATCCATTATAATACATATTTATGAAAAACCAAACTAGGTCAGTCTCGCTCCCTGCAGGGACCCGAGCACCTACAACAGTGACTGGACATGGTAAGCACTCCCTAAGACCCACACTTTGTTGCCCCAGTGTGCAGCCAGCTAATCAGTGTGCCAGACCATCCCAGGCAGCCCTTGCCTTAGGAGGTGCTGCGGTCTCGTGGCAGCAGTGAGCGAGCACCCGCTTCTTGTTCCCACGCCTGTCGGCTGGCTCGACACAGCTGATACAAGGGGCTTGGCCAGACCCAGGTCAGTGCTACGTGTCTGGTGGTAGCATCTGCGATAGGGCCACCTCAAAGGAAGGAAGGAAGGGAGGGAGAGAGGGAGGGAGGGAGGAAGGGAAGGAGGGAGGGAGGGAGGGAGGGTAGGCAAGAGGATGGCAGGAGGGCTGGGCCAAGCCAAAATGCAGGGCCTGTGCAGCCACTGCTTGCCAAAGCTCCCGTCGGACCTCGTCCCTGTGTGCAGAGGAGTACTTGCCACAGACTGGGAGGGAGCAAACATCTCCCTCCAGCCAGTATTGCCAAAACTCAAATAAGCTGCCGCCCACTTAAAGAAAAAATAAATTTCAAGGACCTCCAGAGTTGGCCAAAGCTATTTTTATGAGGATTTGTCTAAAAGACACAAAATGTCACACATAAGGTATGACGCAAAAGGACAATGATGAATGTTTAAGATAGTATGTGTGTGCTTGCCGTTCGGTTGCAGCCAGAATCATGGAATGCATTAAGCTTGCGACTGAGGAACCACTGTATTAGGATGTGAGTCACTGTGCCACGAGTGCCCCTCAAAACCCTCCTCTGCACTCCACACTTTACCCAGCACTCTTGCCACATCCTGAAGCAGCTCGGACACTTCTTCCGTGAGTGTACTTCGGTGTGCTACCGCAGCTGCCTGGATATTCTGAGTCAGTTCAACGTGTTTACCTGTCATGAACATTTTTACTTCGGGCAAGTCCCAGAAGTCCCTGGGTGCCAGGTGGGATGAGGACACAGTGACGTGTTTTGCAAGCAGCCTTCCTGTTGGCTGGTGACCAGCAGCAGCATTCACCAGATTTTTGTGATCATACCTTAAAGACACTCAGGAAAGAGGACCACAGAGCTGCTTCAGAAAGTGGAACGAACAGAAAGGTAAGTGTGAAGTGAGGGAGAGGATTTTGAGGGGATCCATGGAGATGTGTATTTTACTGTCATATGTTTTTGAATTTCAAACACACACAATGATTGCTCTTCTATGTCTTGTGCTTAAAGTCTCACACCTATACAAACAAATGTATGAAGTAAACTGAAACAGAGCCACAAAGTAAATAAAACCCAAGATAGCATCAGTGCTATGTAGAGGGCAATGCTGATTTGCTAAAACGGAAGTTCCCTCCAAAAATATCCCAGAGGAAGCAGGATGGTTTGAAAAATGCAGAGGCCCCTTCCGAGCTCCGGCCATGTCCCCTCCAGAAGGCAGGCGCTGAACATGCCGACCAGTGGGCTGGTGTTCAGAGCGACTTTAAGAGGTAGCTTGGCACAGCCCTCGACCCCAACGGTCGGGAGGCTGAGCCCAGCCCAGGCAACTCGGCCGAGAAGCGAGAAGCGCTGGTCAAAATAAAACTGTATAAAGCTCTGGGGAGCCAGCTTGGGCGAGAGCACTTGCCTAGCACCTGCAGGGCCCCGGGCTACACCACCAACACCACCAAGAAAGCGGGATTAGGTTTCCTCATCCTTTGTGAGTGGGATTAAGGCTCGCTGCAGCCCCCTAGCTTGCAGACTGCCTCTCACCAGTGAGCACACAGGGCTCTTCTGGGGTATGCGTCACAGCAGTTGGGGGGAGCTGAGAGCACAGCGCACCAGACATCCAAAGCTGCAGGCACCTGGGTCCGGACCCTGGCAGAGAGGAAGTTTCTCCAAGTTAGCCAGCCACTTGTCCCCTGTCCTGGTGTCCTGACCACCTGACCACCTGGTGCAGGCACTGAGCACACCCTGCGTGCCAGGACCGACCCCAGGGTGTCTCACGTGCAGTCTCGTCCAGTCACCCCCACCACACTCCTGTCTGCAGCATGAGCCCAGGATGACTGGAAAGCAGGAGGCTTGGAGAGTCGTCAGGCAGCAGCAGGCACTCACCAAGGTCTGGCTGCACCAGCTGCATGCTCTCATCCTTTGGGATGATCCCTCCCTGTGGTCACAGTGGGCCCTCTGGGAAGGAAAGGACAGCCTGACCAGCTAGCTCACTGTTCCCAGATTTTAACTGGTTTTGTTGGGGTGGGAGGAGTCCTTTTTTCCTTTCAGTGTTGGGGGCTGAACCCGGGCCTTGCATGTTGTCCCTGGGGAATCCCAGTCCTCTTCCAGAAAGCCTCAAGGAAAGGCTGAGATAACTGTCCCTACCTGCCCTGGGGCTCACAACCTACACCCACCTGACCTCTGTCCAGTCAGATATGCGTTCAAGCCCTGCTTTCCTCCAAATCCAGGACTTGCCTGTGGCCTTCCTGAAGATTCCTTTTGGACAGAAGTAGCCAGAGACAGTTTCTGTACTCCAACTGATAAATATTCCAACATGAGTTTCTAAACATAAACAATCTCAAACAAGGCAATGATCACATGAACAAATGTAGCTGTGTTTACCTTTTGGTTCCCAAAACAGAAGTGATCTCATCATCCCCAAGAGCCCTTTGCTAAGCTGCCACAGCCCTGGAGTTAACCCCTCCACCTCCACTCACCCCTCCAGCATGGAGCCTCCCCTCCCAGGCAAGGGCTCTGAGGGTTGCTCCCTGTGCCACCTGTGCCCAGGGACACTGAGTTTGTGCAAGAAGCTCCGGGTCCCTCTGCCCCAACCCAGGCTCTCAGGCAGGTGAGACAAGGAGACTGAGACTGATGGGAAGTTCCCACACCTCAGGCCAAGAGGTGCTCCTCCCAATAAAACCCTCTGGACCACTTCGTATTCGGTGGTTTTTTTTATGAACCCTGTTCTGTCTCTTGCCGAGGTTTCTACAGTACATGCAATCAACCCAAACAGCATTTGCCAGACACAGTCAGGACAGCCACTAAGACTAATCTCCAAAACCCCAGGACCCAAGGCAGGGTCTGTGCGTGCGCTCCCACTGTTTCCATTCCTGGGCACACACATGGGCACTCATTAGTAATGACAACAATAGTAACAATAAGAGTGGCGGCTCATAGTTAGTAGTAATGGCACTAACTACTCTGCAATGGGCATCATGGTGATTGTGAGGAAGAAAGACTTTTTAGCAAGGTGTAGCTGAAATGGGAACTGAAACTTGAAGAACTAATCAGGTAGAGGAAGAGATGAACCAAAAGCCCCAGCCCCGATTCAGGCATAGACACATAGGGAATTCTAGGGTATTTTGACTTTACAAAATTAGCAACAGTGGTCCATGTATGTAAAATAAAAGAAAAGAAAGGATAAAGAAGCTGTTTGCAATTCCAGTGTTCTGAAATAAAAGATCAAAATAAAACCGGTTCTAAATATCTTATTTCTTTTTCCTTTCATTGCTCATGAAATGCAACTTGACAACTTTGAAGTTTTATCTCTCAGTTGTTCTATTCCAGGAAACAGCCAAAAATACCTACATAGCTGCTTGAGCTAATGAGGGGGGAGGAAGAAAGGGACTAAGGGAGAGAGAGAGGAAATACACACACACACACACACACACACACACACACACACACACACCTTCATCCATGTCTGTGTCAGATAAGCATGTAGTTTATTTGTCCACAACAGCTTAACTGAATTTCTAGTGTTTGAGATGCACAAAACTTCTACACGCAGCAAGGCAAACCGTCTTCGTGCAATGATGCAATGCTTGGGCCAGCGTGCAGAGCTAGCGGAAGCACCCTTGCATGGCGCCCAGTGCAGAGCCACACTCCTCACCAGGTCCACGCCTGCTCTGCTGCTCTGCTCTCCTGAGTCTCTGTCTCTGTCAGGCCTTCACACCTTCTGAGGCTGCCTCCACACAGTCCAGCCCGGACAGCTCTTCTTAGCCCTGTGCACAATCCTGTCCCAGCCTGGACTCCCTGAAGGGCACAGCCAGAGAGCTACAAAGCAGAGGGGCTGCAAGGCCCATGGGGGTGCACAGAGAAAGGAGAGAGTCGGGGGGATGTTCTCCTCCAGCTCAAAATAGAAATGATGAGCACAGGCAACAGATCTAAATCTGCTCATCTGAGAGTCATGTTCCTGTCCTGAGGAGAATCAGCGAGGCTGTCTGCTCATGCCTGCCAGTGTATTTCCACTGCCCCTCACGTGTGCATCAGATACACACACACACACACCCATGAAGGTCATCTGCAGCTTTCCAGGCACAGACTCCTCTCCAAGAGTACTGTTTTCAAACCCCTGCGAGGTTCCTTGCACTTTCAAATGCTTCCAGAGAAAGCACAACCTCACATAGCCTGAGTGCGGCGGGGGAAGAGGCGCTCCCTAGGGAGCTCTGCCTTTCCTTCTATCACCTGGCTCTCCTCTTCCTACCTGGACTTCCACTGCAAATGCCCCTGAGCCACAAGTCACCTCCAGAAGGTACAAGTAGAATAACTATCACACCATCCTCTTTGAAGAGAAAGCTCCTGCACATTTGCACACCACCAAATTTTGAGTAGACAGAAATATTACAATATTTATTATTCATAATTATTCCTATAATTTCATAACTTCATGTTACTCTCAGTATCCACAGAGAAAAGAGCATGTAGGAGATCCCTAGGATTCTTGCACCCCACCCAAACCACCTCACAGCTGCTCAGAAGTAGCAAGAGGTGTCACTTCCTTCGCCCTTCCACTCCTCTGAGGACAACAAACACCAAAATGATCACAAGTGAGGTCGCCATCCCTGAGCTCTGGACCTGGCACGATGATGCTGGCCCAGTACCCATCCTCGATCCAGGAGGGTCCCTCCCTCCACACCACCCTGCCTGGATGTCCTCCAACTGCATCCCAATTTCCTCGGACATCATTCCTTTACAGGAGGACCAGGTGATGCTTCCCATACCCGTGACAAATTTACCACCCCCGCCCGCAGGTACATTCCCTCTTAGAAGCTGCACTGCTCTCTATTTTGTGAGCGGGGTCACACTGGGAGAAGACACCAGGGTCCAGAGGGAGCCCAACCCATGTCAGATTCAGGGACAGAGTGGGGACAGCATGACTTACACAGACACCTCCCAGACGGCCACTGCCTTGCAGTTATTAAAAGAATGCACCTGCAAAAAAAAAATATTTCTTTGTCTAGCTCTCAGTTAGGAGAGAAGAAAGCCTGTGCAGTGCATAAGTTCATATTAAGTCAAAATATGGTGCTGAGTATGGTGGCACATGTCTGTGATACCAGCATTTGGGAGGCGGAGGCAGAAGGATCACTGTGAGTTTGAGGTCATCCTGAGCTACATAGTGAGACTATGTCTTTTTTTTTTTTTTTTTTTGAGACAGGGTCTTGTTATGCAGTTCAGGCTGGCCTTGAGCTCACTTTTGTAGTCCAGGCTGGTCTCAAACTCACACTGATCCTCCTACCTCATCCTACCAAGTGCTGGGATTACAGGCAGGAGCCACCACGCCCAGCTGAGACCCTGTCTTTAAAAAGAAAAAAATCAAACTATGGGGGAAAGGTCTTCAAAGCACACTGCAGAAGGAGCAGATTCCTGTAGGAAGCCCCAGCTCCTGGGGGAAGTGAGTTGGCCTGAAGCATGTCTTGAACAGCTTCCTTTTGTGGCGCCAGCCACCGGGACCTGCTCCTCTCCAATGGACACTGAACTCCTAGCTGCAAGCTAATTTCCAGGAACACGGTGAAGCATTGGCTGAAAATGCCTGTGAAGTTATTCATAGTTCAAAATGGATTCCTGAAATCTAGCACCTCAAATTATAGAAGGAAGCACTCAAATTCTAAAAGCTAAAATGGTAACATTGTTACCAGCTTGCTCTGTCAAGAGATCCCCATTCACAGTACCCCTGACATGGCTCAGTCCTTACGCTTGACACCTTGGGGTGCAGCCCATGTCAAGATAGCTAAGTCAGAGCTGCTACCATTGGAAAAATGCTACTCAACCACAGAGCTCAGCCATGGCTTTTTCTCATTTTCCACTGTGCACTTTTAAGGCAACACAGCCTTGTCTTATCCTACGCGCACACACACACACACACACACACACACACACACGCACACACGCACGCACGCACGCACGCACACCAGCTGTCCTTGTACGACCTTGACATGATTTCTTCACAGTGAGCACTGCAGATGAGCACCTCCATCTTCTGGACTCACACAGCCCCCTGCTCCTGTAGCACCCTGGTGGCTTTTGAATTGTAAGGGGAGCATGCACACAGGGACAAGGAGCCTGGAGCACAGTGGTCAGCGTGACTCCCACTTGCAAAGCCCTGTGCAGCTACACAGTGTGCTAGCAAAAGTGCCTTCTTCCTCCTGGGGCCTGGGCCTGGGGCCCTGCTGTATTTTCATGTCTATCCCATAGGAGCTGCTTGATGCAGATCCACATGGCACCAAAACTAACTGAAACATTAATGTGAGTTTTTCTCTTTGAGTTTCTCTCTCCCTTGGAGCATTTTGAAAGAAAGCAAGACAGCTGCTCTCAGAAAACCTTGTTTTTCAAGGTTCAGTATGATGCTGCTCTCTTTTTGCTTTTAATTTATTTATTTTTTATTCATTTTAATGAGAAAAAAAGAGAAAATTGCAATGAAACAGTTTCAAAACAAGTTAGTAGGATGGTTACAATAATTCATACCATGCATTTGCTGACTTCATAGTAGTTACTCAAAGGACAAGATGCAGACCTGGTATCTTGTCTAAACAACATTAGTACAAACTTTTACTCTCAATGAACTAAGACAAAGTAGCTATATGTATATCTATCCCAACTCTCCTGTGTATCTACATATATTTTTTTTAAGTTTTTAATACTAGGAGAAAATACTATGCCATGTCTTATAAGTAGATTGTAAGTCAAATATACAGTATGAATCATAAAACCAAAAGTATAATTAAACAATATTCAGAAAATTGATTAAGTATTAATTAAAATTAAATCAAATATTTCAAAACAATATTGCAAAATTCAAATAAAATTGTGAGTCCAACTTAGAGGCCAGAATGTTGTGTATCATATGTACGAATCTGTGTCTAATCAATTCAGAGTACTCGCATAGTATTTGAATAGGTTAATATATACAAAGATATCAACTAAGAAAAAGTTTCCATGGTAAAGAACTACTAAGAATAAAAAATAACATAAATACTGGAATGGCAAATATATGACCAGAACATCTAACAGTCTGGGGATAGGATATCACACAAAGTTCTAGTAAGTCGTGGATATGGACAGTGTCTATGACGCTTACTGGTAACCAGGTGTCACTTGTGGGACTGAACTATTTCCTTGATATCCACCCTGTAGACCCAGACAGAATCATGACCCATACCCTCCTGTAGCATTTAAAACAGATATTCTGGGCGGACTGTCTGCCCAGTCAGTCTTATCTAGGCACTGACTTAGAGAACCAGGTGGTTCCTGTCTTGTAAATCCACCATCCCTCCCAGGGCCTTAGGATTCTTTGTTCCATTTCGAAAGTGAAAAAAAATATGGAGGATAAAGCTTTTGACCAGCCTGTGACAAATATCATTTTCTCCACTTTCCATTGTTGAGAACGGGTCATATGGCCTGTACTAGCACCCTGGGAAATGTAGCCCTTTTCTGAGGAGCTTCTTCCTGGCAACAGGGATTGTGACTGTGATTATAGCAGGAGTTATGACTGGTGACTGGTGAGCTCTGACCCAGTCCTTTTTTCTTTGTTAATTTTTTTTTGTACCAGTAATTGAACTAGGGACCTTGCGATTGGCAGGCATGTCCTTGTGCTGCTGAGCTATATATCCCTGCTGCAATATCACTTAATATTTTGCCGCATCACCGTTAGTTGACTTTAAGGGCCCTTAATGGATATCCTTGATGAACTCAGGCTTTAGGAAAAAGGTCAGGAAGGAAAGCAGCTTCAAAGATAGGAACAGCCTGATTCTCCAAGTCAGTGCCTGGACAGGACTGACTGGGCAGACAGTCCACCCAGAATATCTGTTTTAAATGCTACAGGGGGATAAAAACATGCTGTGCTAAGCCTATATGCTGTGGCTCCCTGAGGCTGGTGAACTGCTTCAGCAACTGCTCACCATTGCCAGGTGGCTCTGGGGAACACATGGGAGGGGGAGACTCTGAGCACTGCTAGGTGACAGTGTCCCAAGACCATGGCAGAATAGGTGTGCTGAATAGTCAGAAGTTGGGCCCTGGCCCAGGTCCACAGCCCTCCATTCATCTATGTTCCAGCTACCTGGATTCTGGTGCAAGCTTAATAAGGAAAGAGAACTCAGCTGAAATTCTGTTGCTAGCATGCTAACTGATGTGTCTCCACACCCAACTTAAACTAATTAAGTAACATGGGGTTGCTTGCACGTCTGAAGCTTTGGACTGAAATGCACACCTCCTACATTAGTAGGCTGAATAAACAAATAGCTCTAAAGACCTAAAAGCAGAAATAAAATATTCATAACAAACAAAGAAAAACATCAAAATGAATGAAATTGAGTTAACCAGCAGCTAGCTAATGCCACAGAAGGGAAGATTTTGCTGATCAAAGTATGCTGGTATCTTTTAAACATCTTTATCTGTATTCCTGATACACACTGTTCAATTTTAACAATATGTATTAAGCACCTACTATGTGCCAGGTACTTGTCTGCACAATTACTATACATGAGTGTGAAAAGCTGACAAAAGTATATCCTTTCATGGAGCTTATGCTCATCTGACAATTCTATATTTTTTTCATAATTTATAATACATATGAAATAAATATAATACTTTATTATTTTTAGAATATGCCGAGTTGCATTTATTGAAATGCAGAATTGGTAAAATGAAAGACAATGCTGAATGCTTAATTTTTTATCAATTTCACATGCCTATAACTAGTAATCTGAGCAGTTTGAAGATAACAATATAACAACCATTGTTGATTTCCCATTATCTTGTTTTAGAATTCTGTATAATTTTAATTTTTTTAAATTTTTATTCTCTTTTAAATAAACTAAAAACAAATCAAGCTAGGGAGATAGCTCGGCAGACTAAGCACATGCCAGGCAAACACAAGGACCCAGTTCTATTCCAGTAGCACATGCTGTGCCAGCCCCAAAACCGGGCATGGTGGCACACATTTGTAACCCAGTGCTGGAGAGACTGAGACAGGAGGATCACTATGAGTCCATTGGGCAAAGCATGACCTTGTACCAAATAAATGATTAAAAAAAGAGAGAGACTTGGGTAAATAAATAACTTTCTAATATACAAAAATAACCTTTATCACCCTCTAATTGCTAAGTAAATCTCTAATTGCCATGTTGCATGTTCTATTTTTATGAAATATGCTAATAAAAGTCAAACAGGACACTTAGCAGCAAAACTTAAACTTGACCTTGAGAATATGAATGGTTTCTGTTCTTAGGTAAAACAGCCATATGTACAAAAAGAAGCATGTTAAGAAAAAATTTCAGGGGCTGGGGAGATAGCTCCGTGGCACAAGTGCCTGCCTGGCAAGTACAAGGTTGTGAGTTTGAACCCTGGTCCCGCCAAAAAAGAAAAAAAAAAAATTTCATGGGTCTGGGGAGATAGTTCAGTAAAAAGCGCTTCCCTGGCATGTACAAGGGCATGAGTTCAATCCCAGTTGAGAAAGAAAGAAAGAAGGAAAGAAAGAAAGAAAGAATTTTGAGAGAAAGTAATTAACTGCAGACTCTTTGTCCTAACCAGTGAGAGAAAGAAGAGCACGATTCTGAGGGAGTCTGCATGGCTAAGGACATTCAAAGCCAAGCATCAGGAAGTGCACAGCAAGGACACCGACCTTGGCAAGAAACCCAAGACATTGCACTTCCCTCGGTGACCACTCCAAAGGGAGAGGGGACACTTAAGTTACACCAGAATACAACAGCCCTAGGATTAAGCTGCATCCCTCTAAGACAGGATTGCTTTTCTCCAGGGCTCAGGTATAAAATGAAAAACTTTTTTTGTCCTTTTCTGTCCACTTCTCTCAGACAGATCATTTCCCCAGCATCTATATTTTCTTAACAGGTCAACTCCTGCACTCAGGGGATCAAAAATAGAATCTATGCCATATTACAGGTCTAATTCATAGTCTGTGACAAAATACCCGAGACTACGTCCCTTATAAAGAATAGAAGCCCACTGTGGGTCCTGGTTCTGGAGGCTGGAGGACCAGAGGGCATGGCACCAGCTTCAAGTGAAGAACATCTTACATAAGCCAGCATGGCAGCAGTACAAAAGTTCTGGTCTCTTTTATCTTCCTCTAAAGCCACCGATGGCATCACATGGTGCCACCATCATGACCCCATCTAATTTTAATTCATCTCGAAGTCCCCACCTTTATATACCAATCACACATGGATTTGGGCATTAAGTTTCTAACACATGAACTTTTAAGGAACACATTTAAGTCATAACACCCCAACTCCACAGTCCAGCTAGATGCCAGTCCTGAGCACCAAACCTGCATCTGCAGATGGGTACTCAACCTCTGCATTTGGGTGTCTCCCAGGAACACATATTCACCATGCCCTACACCAAAGCCACCACCATCCCCACAGCAAGCCTGCATGCTCTTCAGGGTCTCTGCTCTATGTTAACAGCTCACTGCCCACCAAGAGCCCTGGAGTCAACCTTGCCACTGTGTCCCCCACAGCATATAATCAATCCCCATGCAAGTAACTCTTCCTCTTAAATTCCTTCAGCATCAGTGCACTTCCCCTCAACTTCATGAACAATCCTTACCTTAGAGGCCACAACTGCCCCAACTCAACTCAAGCTCCCAGGGCCCCAAGGACAAAGTTTAAAATCATTTCCCTAGGCCTGCACTACCCTGCCCTTCTCTAGCTTCATCATGCTCCGCAAGCCTTCTTTCAGTTTTCTTCCTCATCCTTCAGGGCCCTGCCCTCCTGTCCTTCAACACACAGCAGCAAAGTCTCTGCACTACATTTCCACTGTACACTGCACACCTCTTTCCTAGTACTTACTAAAGTATGACCAAAATATATGGCTGTTATGACTTCTACCTAAATACCCACCCCAAGCCTCACATGCTCATAGATGGAGCTTTGGAGAGGTGAGGGATAGTGGGTGCTTGACAGTGGATCAGTCCACTGATGGGTGTGTAGCTGGGTGTGATGTTGGGTGGTGGAGCCTGGGGGGGAGCAGTGAGCCACTGTCAGGGTGCCCTGAAATGGTGTACAGCCCCGCCTCCCTTGATCTCGGCCCTGCTTTCTGCCTGCCCTGCCATGAACTGTCTCTCCTCGGCCATGCTGTCCTGCCTAAGAACCAGTCTGCTAGGGAATGAAACCTCTAGAAACTGTGAGCCAAAACAAACCTCTTCTTTAAATTGTGGCTGTTGGGTACTGTGTCTCAGCAACAAGAAAATAACTTAGACAATGGTAAATGTTTCCATTTTTTAAATTATTACAGTAAGAGACACATTGCCATCAATCCCCTGAAATGCATTCTTGCCTCTTTCTCAAAAAGCTCTGGAGGTCTTCTTTCCTGCATATCTTTAAAAGGCTTGATCAAAGACCTAGTGAATGCTGCTAGTGTCCACCAGCCAACAGAAGGCAGGCTTGTAACAATGCACTGTAGTGTGTCCTTGCCTACCTTAATTCTCTAGATCAGGCACCCTGAAACTTCTGGCTCTTCCCTCAAATCAAACAGTAAACATTTTGAATCACTTCAAGGTAGCAGAACAACCACAGCAGTACAACTAAAGACACTCATGAAAGAAGATTTCAGAACTGCTGCAGAAAATGTCAAGGGTGATGGGATCAGTATGTTGGAAATAAGGAGGAGGATTAATAGCAGCATGTCTTTTATCATTATAAATTTTAATTTAAACATTCACCATATTTCTATCACCCTTCATGTAATTAGTTTATTGTGTAACTATTATCTGTTTTCCCTAATAGAAAAGGTTTTAGAATGGGAGAGGCCATATCTGTTGTGATTCTTGATTGACATAATCAAGGACCTTGAAAGATATTAACTGCAGTAATACTAGGACTCATAGCCTCATTATCACTCATTCTCTGTAACATCCTCTCCTCTTTTACCCTCAGTCTCAGATCAACTTGACCCCTATCATGTCAGCGACCCACACTTGGTACTGCATTACCAACAAACTGTTCCTGAATCTTTACCATGTCAACCCATAGCCCCTGACCACCCCACACCACCCCAGGTCATAAATATGCCCCTTCACTTGACATGTACTATATGCATCTAACCCATGTATGTGAATCAGTGCTAGAGTACAAGGACACTTGCCAGTTATGATGTCTGACAGCCCTCTGGTCCTCTATACATTTTCATATATTTCCCATATCACTTAGCTTATTACCTACAAAGTACACTTAGCAAAGTAGGGAAGCAGCTTATTCAAGATCTTAGATGCTAGGGAAATCTCCTGGCAACTCATCTATCATACCGTTTCTGTGGTTTCCCAGGGGAGCCTCTGAATTATATACAAGCCAGCATGAGTATCACATCTCCCAGGGTCCCCAGAAGGAGCCTTAAAGAAAGATTCTGTGCCCAAGACTCAAGTCCTAACTAACCACTGTATTACATTCTTAAATTGTTGACCAAATAGCCTGTGCCTACTTGAGATAATGACTTCAGTTCACCTGAGTTAGCAAGTCTCATTTTTATTGGATAAGTGATTTCTCCAACCCTAAAAAAGTTTAGAATGAAGTATCTCAAACATGAAATAATTTAGCTTTACATTTTTGTGTTAAATTTAAAGATAAGTTTTTATAATCATCAGGGCACTTACCATGTTTTTGGTATTTAGCTGTTGGCAAAGGTTAAGAGCACCTGACATTAAAATTAAAGATGTCAATCTAAATGTGACTGTGCATCCGTTAATGTAGCGTTTATTTAACAATTATTAAATATAGTCTTTGACCCAGAGTTAGAGGAATGCAAGAGTTCATTTAATATTATTGGGCTAAAAGGACTGCTTTAAAGAAGTCTGTGGGGTGAGTGATATATAGCAAACATTACATAACACCCCAGTAGCTTCCTCCTGCTACCACCCCCAAGTAAGGCCAATGTTTCTCTTTTGCTCTTTCAGATTTCCAACACTCATGGAAGCAATCCTTTCTATGAAATCCTCACTAACAGAGGTGTGTAGTTTTAGGTATCCTGAATAACTTAGCATATAGTGTTTCTGAAGATATAAATATACAAAACTTGAAAACTACACGCAAGTCAACACTCTCAATAAACCACGCACGACATGACACAGGTAGTGCTTTCTTGGATATGACACCAAAAGCACAAGCAACAAAAGCAAAAACAGACAGATGGGATTGTGACAAACTGCAAAGTTCTGCATGGTGAAGGAAACAATAACCGAGTGTGGAGACAGCCCACAGGTTGGGAGCAAACGCCGGCAAGCCATGCCTCCGATAAGGGGCTACAACTCAAATATAGAAGGAACTGAACACAGTAGCAAGAAAACAAATGAACCAAGTAAAGTCTGGACAAAGAACTTGAATAGGTATTTCTCAGAAGAAGGCACACAAATGGCCAATTTGTTCAACCTCATTCATCAGATAAATGCAACTTAAATACATAGTGATATGCTGCCCACACTTGTAAGAAGAACAAAAAGATAAGAAATAAAAAGTGCTGGTGAGGATGTAGAGAGCAGGGAGCCCTTGCACACTGTTGGTAGGGATTTAATGCAGCCATCATGGGAAACAGAACAGAAGCACCTCAGTTTAAAAAACAGAATCATCATCTGATTTGGCAAACCTGTCTCCTAGGCACGCATCCAGAGGAACTGAAATTGGCATGCTGGGGAGTTGTCCGCTCTCACCAGCCCACTGCACCGATGTCCTCAATAGCCCTGATACTGGAAACCAGCTGAAGTGTTCCTATCACCAGACGAACACAGAAAGAAACATAGTGCACAGGCACAAGGAAAAACCACAAAGGTTTGGAAGAGGAGAGATGGTATGGCTTGTGACAACACGGATCGGATGAAGCTGCAGGATATTCTGATAAGCCAGGAACAGATAGACAAATACTGAATGGTCTCACTCATATGTGGAATCTAAAAGAGTCGAACTTGGGGAAGCCCAGAATCTAATGGTGGCTGAAGAGGCCGGGCAAGGACAAGGAGGAGACCTTTCTCAAGGGTATGAGGTTGCAGCTCGGTGGGAGAAGGTGTGGAAATCTCCCTCACAACATAGGGATGACAGTTAATGCATACTGCAAAATTTCTGAGAGATATTTAAGTCTTCCCATCACAAAAAAGATAACATATATGAGACGATGCATGTCAGTTAACTTGATTTAGTCATTCCATAATGTAAATATATAGCAAACATTACATAACACCCCATAAATATATTAAATCTTCATTGATCAAGTAAAATAATTTTTAATCCTTTCAATGATTTATAGCAAATTATGTAGGCAATGGTACAAGTAAATAAATACTCTCAACTTGATAATGAGCATATAAACTAACTCAGGAAAGTTTGGCAATGCAAATCAAAACACCAAGAGATATAGTTTGGGTCCCAGCATTCCACTCCTAGGAATTATCCTGAGAGGTAGTAAGATATATGTTCAGGACTTATATACAAAGATATACATTATGAGGTCATTTATAATATTAAAAATCAAAATAAAGCTATACCAAGAGCTGGCAAGACAGTGCACCACACTAAGCACCTGCTTAGGCAAGCTCAGGGATCAGAGTTCAATACCCAGTGCTACATGCCATGCCAGCCCTGCCCACAGGTGCACTGAGCCAGCAACCGAGTCCAGACATGGTGGTGCAAGCCTGTATTCCCAGTACTGCAGAGGTTGAAAACAGGAAGATCACTGAGTGTGAGCTGCATAATGAGACCCTGTACCAAATACAGTAATAATAATAATAATACCATAAAATTCATCAATGAAGAACTGGCTAAATTATTTTATATATACACACACACACACACACACACACACACACACACACACACACACACACACCCTAAATAGCTATCAAAATAGTATAGCCCTATAATTCTTTTGTGTGTGTGTGCGGTACCAGGGATCAAACTCAGAACCTTGTGCTTGCCAGGCAAGCACTTACTCCACTGAACTGTCTCCGTAGCCCCAGCCCTATAATTCTTGACATGGAAACAGTCATCTCACAAATTCTTATGTGACAAAGCAGGTTTTCAAAGAGTATACTTAATTACCTTTCTTTTTTATGTATTTAATGCAGGGTCTATGGGGTCTTACTACACAAATCAAACTTGTAGCAATCCACCCTGTTTTCAGCCTCCCAGGCACTGGGATTACAGGAGCACACCACACACTCTCAGTCACCGTCTCAGGGTGCCCTGGGTACACGGCAGGCAGGGCTCACCAAGGATCGAAACCTGGTCCCTGTGTCTGCCTAAGCAGATGCTTTGGTCTGCTGAGCTATCCAGTTGAACCTTTTTTGTTGTTGTTGTTTGCTTTGTTTTTTAATAATGTCTTTCTTTTTTTTCTTTTCTTTTTTTTTCTTTTTTTTTTTTTTTTTTTTTTTTTTTTTTTTTTTTTTTTTTTTTTTTTTTTTTTTTTTTTTTTTTTTTTTTTTTTTTTTTTTTTTTTTTTTTTTTTTTTTTTTTTTTTTTTTTTTTTTTTTTTTTTTTTTTTTTTGGTCTTTTTTGAGACAGGGTCTCGCTATGCAGTTCAGGCTGGCCTTGAGCTCACTTTTGTAGCCCAGGCTGGTCTCGAACTTGCACCGATCCTCCTGCCTCAGCCTCCCAAGTGCTGGGATTACAGGCATGCGCCGCCACGCCCGGCAATAATATCTTTCTTAAAGTCTGGGAAACAGCTGTAATTATTTCATAACAATACTGGTAAGCAATTATTTCTGGATCATAGAAATTGAGGTGATTATGGCAAAATGCTTGGGGCAAAGAGAAGCTTTCCATTAGTAATATCACAAAAATCCAAACAAAAATAGAACACTGCTTTAATGCTCGTATATCAGTATGATTTATATATTTATTTTCATATATACCTATTTATATGAAAATTTGAAAGGTAAAGGTAGTATTCTGCATATATATTATTTAATACAAAATTACAAAGGTTTTCATTCTTTGATTTCTGTACCTTCCATTGTTTCCTCATCACTTTCATTTTTTCATGACCCACATTCATTCAACAATAAAAACCTAACTGTTCATGTGAGAGGACTTCCATCCTAATTGAATAGAAAAATGTCAATGGAAGGGGGACGGGCAAAGAAACCACAGAACAGTTCCCATAGCCTGGGAGTCAAAGCTGCCTTAAATACTTCCCAACACACACTGCTCAAGCTTGCAAGGAAACGTTGGAATCAATTCTTCAGAAACAACGCCACTGTGTGCGACCCAGTCTAGGGACAATGGATCTATAGAACTCCCTGTGCAGCCAAAGGCAGAGTGGCCAACAGAGTCCAGTGAGCCTCTTCCCTTCAGGCCTGGGCGACATCTGCAGCTCACACACAGGCTGCCTCTTGAGCCCCACAGACCCTCTGAATGGTGAGAGCACCCCTGCTCACCGGGAAAATACCACCACCTGCTCAGTGAACCCTTCCACTCCTTAATACGATTTTACTCACATAGTCCACCCGCATAATAGAAGACTAAAAATACCATTGCTCGTTAGGACTGAAAGGCTGAAAGCTGAAAATTTCCCAGGCTTCACTCCAACAGTATTGAAAATGCAGATTTTTTTTTTTTCCCACACTAACAGAAGCTCAGGAAATTGGGGCCAGTGGCAACGAGGTCCAGCCTCCATCTACTTCGCACTGTCCAGGCAAACACAGGCGCTGCTATTTTCCAAGTCTTAAAATGCCTCACAAGAGACTCTAGGATTAACACACAGAGCAATCACCAAAAAAATTATTATGGGATCCAGAAACTGGGAACCATAAGCCAGTCAGAATGACACTGAGGTGGGGGGGGGGGGGTGTCAGTGCCCCTGTAATAACCTTTGCAGGTTAAGATATACCAACTCCCAAAAATCATGATCTTCACCAGCATCTTTTTTCTTGATGATAGTTCACAATCATACAGAACAATGCATTACCATTTAGATGCATTATTTCTCTGCCATAATTTACAGAGTCAATCAAAACTCTTCTACATTTTCTGTGCTTAAAGAACTATGCTACAACTTTGCTCCAAAGATTCTCCCTCAGTCTGAAGGGGAGGAAAGAAATATACAAAAATTTATACAACACAGTGAAAAAAGATATAAAATGCATAAATACTAGGAAGGAGAAATAAGATTCCATTACTAGCATGTGACATGATTGTATATCTAGCAAGCCCAAAGGAATCTATTAAGTACAAAATCTACTATCTAAATTAAGGAGGAAAACATGATACAGAGTTAGAATGCCAAAATACACTGCATATCTTTTTTTTTTTTTTTTTTTTTTTTTTGAGACAGGGTCTCACTGTGCAGTTCAGGCTGGCTTTGAGCTCACTTTTGTAGCCCAGGCTGGTCTCGAACTCACAACGATCCTCCTGCCTCAGCCTCCCAAGTACTGG
>PVJA010010745.1:0-32669 GCA_004027025.1 Myocastor coypus
AAGAAGAAGAAGAAGAAGAAGAAGAAAGGGGTGTGTGTGTGTGTGTGTGTGTGTGTGTGTGTGTGTACCTATATGTGGCTTTATTTCTTAGGCTACCTTTCCATGGCTGAGAAAACATCTGAGGTGATCAACTTGCAAGAAGAAGAGAACTACTTTGATTCATGGTCGCAGCGCTTTGCGTCCGTGGCTGATTGGCTGTTTCATTTGGGCCTGTGGCGAGTGAGGGCATCGTGACAAAAGCATGTGCTGGGTGGAATCTGGTCACGTCGAGGTGGCCAGGAAGCAGAATGGGAAAGCGGCAGGATGTTGAAGGCCAGCACGTCCTTGCAGGGCATAGCACCAAAGGCCTGGCTTCATTCCCTGGGCTCCAGTTCCCACCTGTCCTGCCACCTCCCGATAGTGCACAGGCTGTCAACTAAGCCCTTTAATACAGCCTCTGCGGGACATTTCCAATCCAAATTGTTCCATTTCCGGGCTCTCTGGTCTACTTGTCTGTCTTGATATAACTATTAAAATGTGTTTATCATTGCTAATTCGCAATAAATCTTGCTTTCTTTTATTTTAGGGAAGGATCTACAGGGTGTTCAGGACTCATAGTGATCAACTGTTTACAGCCTCCCAAGGCCTGGGAGTACAGATTCGAGACCAAAGCCAGTCTTAATTTTCCATCTCAGTGTGCCCCTGGGGGATGGGGGTGCAGCATGGCAGGCCAAGGGATCAAAACCTCAGCCCCTGTGCCTGCTTGCAGGTGCTTTAATCCACTGAGCTATTTGGCCTGCCCTAAATCTTGGAATGAAGTGTTGTAAAATTTTCACACTTGTTCAATTTGAAAGTTGCTTTCCCTGCACCTAGACTTTAGCATTTCTATTAGGAACAATTTGTCAGTTTCTACGAACAAGCCTGCTATGGGTCTGATTCAAATTTTGTAGGAGTTGTCAGTCAGCTTGAAAAGAGGAAGCAACTGATCTCTTCCCAGGGTTCTTCTGGGCGATGCCCTCTCTCCAGTCCTTTCCTGTGGCAAGCTCTCCAGAGCACTCAGAACACTAAGGGGCAGATTTCAGGGCTCTACTACCTCCTCCCACCAAAGAGAAACTGTGCTGCTTGAAGACGGAGAAGCTTGCCGCGTGGAGGCTTGCCCCCTCACCTGGCTCGCGCCGTGATCCCCACGCCCTCTCCTGTTCTCGCCTTCCTTGGCATCGCTGTGCTCCCTGAGTCCTGCTTTCTCAACACACCAAAGCCCTCTCTGTTCCCCAAACATTTGACCTTAATTTTTGCCTTTCTGCAATTTTACCTATTCTCTCTGCTCCTGGAAACAGCGCCTTTCTCTTTTTGCACATCCGATGCACCCCTTCTAAGCCCACCTCAAGCATCAAGCATCGCTTCCCCTCTGGAACGGCTCTAAAGCACTGAGTGAAAACGTGCTGCCTTTCCGAGTTCCAGTAGCACTCTTTATTTCATCACGATTGCTCATTTGCATGCTGTTTTCTCCCTACACCCATTGCCCAGCCAAGAGTGTGAATACCTTTAAAATAGTATCAACTGCTATTTATTTTTGCAGTCGTCATACCTAACCCAGGATTTAGTATGGAATATGTGCCCAGTGAATATGCACTGAAAAATTTATAATTTCCTGCTATGTATGACGCGATTGAAATATATCTTTGATAAACATTCCTTGCTATCTGCATTTGTGCTTTCGTTTCATAAAATAAAAAAGCAGCATTTCTGTCTGGGTACTAGGTGTGATTTGGGCTTTTCTTCTAGTCACTGAAGCTGAAGCTTGAATAGCGTACTCTGAGACAATGAAACTCTTAATTTCTACCCAGTAGGAAAACAAAAACAAGACAGAACTGCAAAAGCATCTGGCACAAAGCTAAAAGGGAATCCCTCTCTTCTGTGCTTTTGGCTGCAGGAAATGTGGGGGAATAGAGGGGAGGCAGCTGAGCAATAGCTCACCCCAAGGCCTTGCCAAAGAGCCCTCAGCAAGAGAATGGGCCACTTGTTACGCCAGGCAGGAGGGGGGCATTCCGAGGGAGACTGAAAGGAGGCCCTGGAATCATTTTCTTTGCAACCTCAAAGGGCCCCCACAATTCCCTTGTGTTGAGGAGGACCCCCACAGCCGGGAAAAACGACTTCAGCCTGTGGAAACAACCCCTTGCCAATGGCCAGAGTCTCCCCAGGGGAGAGCCTGGCAGGAAATGCCTCTTTGCCTTGCAGTGGAGCCGCACTTGAGGCCCTCAGAAGTGCGTGTTTGTGGTTTACCTGAAGGCGGGCAACTTCTACTAGGGACCCACACCTTAAGTAATTAGGTTTTCCCAGGGGTGCATTTTGCAATTAGACTAAAATGCTTCCCATCAAGTGCTTGGCCTACAGTTTTGACAGGAGAAATTTTTCATAATTCAGGCCCAGAAAAATTAACCCTAATCCAGATGTGAGAAAAATAAATTGAGAACGTAAAATATTTCAGCCTAGTCTCGAGATAGGCCAAACCCAATATTATGGTACGCCAGGCCTCCTCTTTGGAGCTAAGCACTTTCTTGTGTGAAGTAAATAACTCCTTCCTCAGCATGAAATGTGACTCTCCAGAGGGTATTCTAGTTGCCCAGAGTTTCTGGAAGATTGAGATTATTCAGTAAATTTGCAAAGAGTCTCATTTCTTTCCATCTCTCACGCTCTCGTCTAGCATTTAGCCATTTTTTAAAAAAAATAAATTCTGTTCAATTTGATTCTTTATGAATGATATAAATTATTTTACCAAACAAAAAAAAATTAGGAAAGTCATGTTTTTTTAAAATAAAGACATCAGCCGGGCGTGGTGGCGCACGCCTGTAATCCCAGCACTCAGGAGGCTGAGGCAGGAGGATTGGTGCAAGTTCGAGACCAGCCTGGGCTACAAAAGTGAGCTCAGGACCAGCCTGAACTGCATAGCGAGAACCTGTCTCAAAAAGACAAAATAAATAAATAAATAAATAAATAAATAAATAAATAAATAAATAAATAAAATGAAATAAAATAAAATAATGACATCATAGGGATATAAAAAGTCTGAACTTTGAAACTGATAGTATGATACTATGGGAATCTTCACAACTACCTTTCTAGGTAACAAGGATTTGAATCCATGCGCTGAGTCTCCTTGGGAAACAGATCCACAGGCCGGAGCTCTGTCGTGCTGTCGCATCTGCCCCTGGACAGGACATTCATTGTCTCTTAGGAAAGTATTGTGCGCTCATTTGCTTGGGCTATTTTGATAAGAAATATACACCGCGAGCGCACAACTTCCGATCAGGAATTCCAGATTCTCGTGAAGGATACATCATGAAATTAGTTCATGTCAGCTTAGAAAAGAGGTGCAGGGGAAACAGCCATGGCATGACAAAGTCACCAGGAGACAGGAGAAGCGCAGCACGCTCCACCCAGAACTGCGCCCTGCAGAACCCGCGCCAAGGCTGAGTCCAACTGCCGAGCCCTACCGCGCTGCGTTTTAGTTCCCTTCGGCTCAGGGTCATAGCGGCAGGGACCACGCAAGTACCTGACTGTAGATGAGCCCAAAGCTTGAGGAACACGGTCAGCCTCGAAAGGGTGGGCAGCTGCTGGGAGAAATGGCAGATCAGGGAGCCGTGCTCGCTCCAAGCAGAGCCCACGGCTGCTGTAAACCGCAGACACAGCTTCACCAGTTTTACCGCATGAGAGACTTCTTCACAGCAGAAAAGGGTTGGAGAAGAATAAAACCACTGTGGCCCGCATCATGTGTCCCACGGTTTATTCAGCTGTCTTCTGGGGAAGACATTGATTATGTAGGACTGAAGATTTTCCCTGTTATCCTAGTGTGGTGGCTGGGTGAGAGACAGCCCCAAAAGACAGGCTGAGGGCTAAAGAAGACCCGCGGAGGAATTCAAGCTCAGGATAGGAAGGACGCAGAGGCCCATACTCCATGGTGGCTGGCCTTGCCTCACAGGGATGGCCTCAGAGGGAGCTACACCTGAAGGACAGCTGGGGCCCTGCGGCAGCCCCCACGTAGCGCCAGTGAGCCCGATGGGTGGCGTGAGGGGGCAGGCAGCCGCCCGTGTGCACGCAGACGAGCTTTGGCTTGGCCACTTGCGGCAGTCCGCAGTTCATGGAAGGAGAGGCTGCTTCCGGGTACAGAAGGGGCGCAGCCCGTAACCACAAGCTGTGAAGCTTGAGGGGAGAAGATGAGGTGTGAGATTCGAAGTCTGTGTGTCCTGGACGGGAATGACGTGTTTGATAATTTAGAGAAGTTGGAGTGTGGGCACTTCGGTTTTAGCTTTAGTTTTGCAGTATATGGTGTTTGGAGTTACATTTTGTTTTGTTTTCATTCTTTCTTTGTTGTTTTATCTCTTTTTTTTCTTTAGATTGCTGTTTTTCCTTTTCTCCTTTTTCTTTTCCATCAGTTTTATCCAGTATTCATTTTGCTTTGATAATATCCTTCAGCTTTTAGCTGTTTCACCTCCTCGTCTTCTATTGCTCAATTTTTGATATGCTTTTTACATGTTCCTGTCCCCCACATTGTCTATTGTTACTAATGTAACTATCAAGCTTTGTGAATTCACAAATAGTCAAATGTATGTTATTACTGTGTGTACTGTTCTACTATTAGCAGAGGTAAAGTTGCTCCATTTACTATAGATCAACATTTGATTTGTCTTACTGTTTATATTATAACCATAGACCTCTTTTATGTGGTTAAGAGTGGTACATCATTCGTTCTTAGAATACGACCATACCCAGCTTAACTTTTTTAAAAAGTAGTTAGTGCAGGGTCCTTCTATGCAGGTTGGAATCAGACCAGCAGTGATCCTTCTGCTTCCAGCCTCCCTAGAGCTGCCATTACAGGTGGGCACCACCACGCCTGGTCTTGGTGGCCTGTGCAGCACGCCTGGCAGTGGGGCCTTTGAAGAACGTGGCTCTGGGGACCAAATCCCATTCTCCGCACTTGCCTAAGGAGCTGCTTTAGTCTGCTGAGCTACCTTGCAGGATTCCAGATTATCTATCCTTATTTCAGAGTGCATTGTAGCCAAGGTGAAGCCGCTGCTGCAGCCCATTGCATTTCTCTGTGTGCCGATATTTGGGTTGTCTTGCTGCCGGTCGGTACTGCCCTAGCTCATCTTTGGAGAGACGGATGCTCAGCCATCACACCTCAGCCTCCCCTCTTAAGTAAAGGAGGAATAAGAGCTAATTCTGGGAAGCAGGCAACTGCCTACAGCTAGTCACGCCAAGCGTGCAGTCTCAAAAGCAGACAATAGCTAGAGGTCTCCATATCAGCCACACATTCTTCTACTATAAGCAAACAAGAAGCTTCAGCACAGAAAACAAATATATAGACAAAAAAAAAAATGCAGAAACAAAATGAAAAAGTAACTCCCAAAACTCCCAACTTCACCAGGGCTGTTCTAGAGACCATCAGGGCAAAGGAAATCAAAAGCTACACAACAGAATTAAATGAAAGTAAGAGGAGATTTAAAAGAAAGAATAGATCAGTACATTGTTTGGTGCATTCAAAGAAGATGTAACTAAACAGTCATCTTGATTGAATGATTAGTGAATGCATGAGACATTTATAAAAAGCTAGCTGAACTAAACAACGCAATACAAAGCATGAATGTGCAGCAGAGAACGAATTCAGAAAAGGGATCCAATGTAAATTCAGATTAAGAATTCTACTGAAAGAATGAGCAAAAGAAATGACTAGTGACAGCAGAGTGTCAGAACTAGAAGCCAGGGCTGTGGACATTGACACATTACTGAGAGGTGTCTTAAAAACAGCAAGGGAACAATAACACTGCATGCAAGAGAGGCAGGCAACGCAAAGACGACTGATCTTAGAGTAATGTGAACTAGCGAAAATCAGAAGGCAGCACAAAATGCACTAAGAACTATTTATAAAGTAATAAAGAAAACTTTCCAAATATGGAAAATAGTTTAATATAAAGAAATGGAGTCATTTGGATTTGTACACAGCCATGATCAGAAAAGACTCTCTTCAGGACCCATCACAGTCAAAATATCAGAAGTCTAAGGCAGGGATAGAAGCTTAAAAGCTGTTAGACAAAAGTGAAAAACCATTGAAAAAGGAAAACCCATTAGAACTATAGCACACTTTTCAATACAAGCTATAAATAAGACGTGAGCCTAGAATTAGGAATTTCAAGTTCTAAAAGAAAATACCTTCCACCACAGGCTGATATGTCGGCAAACCATCTCCCAAAATTAATGGAGAATTAAGAAGTTTCCATAATAAAGATCACTTAAAGAAATTCATAGCCGGGCATGGTGGCGCACACCTGTAATCCCAGCACTTGGGAGGCTGAGGCAGGAGGATCAGTGAGAGTTCGAGACCAGCCTGGCTACAAAACTGAGCTCAAGGCCAGCCAGAACTGTACAGCGAGACCCTGTCTCAAAAAGACAAAAAAAAAAAAAAGAAAAAGAAAAAAGAAATTCATGCCCAACATTCAAAATTTTTTGACCAATGTTCTAGAATGAGATGAGGAAGTGATCAATGATAAAAAGCCCAACAGAATGAACGCATCACATACATGAACAACTAACTGTGAAGGAAAGGAAAGCAGTCAGCAAGATGAAGACAGTGTAATGAGAGCCTTCAGTCAGCACAAATTACTAATAATTCTGAACGTGAATAGTTTCAGTTTGCCAAGTAAAGCACACAGACTGGCAAAATGAATCAAGAAACAAAACCCAGCAGTATGGCGTATGCAAGAAATACATTTAAACCAAAGAGAAATTTACAGACTAAAAACCAAAAGATGGAAAATAAAATTACATGTAACTAGAACTTAAAAACAAGCACAAGCAGCTATCTTTTTTTTTTTTTTTTTTTTTTTTTGTCTTTTTGAGACAGGGTCTCGCTATGCAGTTGAGGCTGGTCCTGAGCTCACTTTTGTAACCCAGGCTGGTCTCGAACTCGCACCGATCCTCCTGCCTCAGCTTCCCGAGTGCTGTGATTACAGGCATGCGCCACCACGCCCGGCCCCAATCTTATTTTCATATGAAGTGGACACTAAACTAAAACTGATCAGAAGAGGTAAAGAAAGCCTATGCATATCGGATAAGATACTCTTCTATAGGAACAGACAATAGCATAGACATATCTACAGCAAAGCGCAGCACACACAATTTCACAAAGCCATCACTGATGGGTTAGACAAACATCAGTACAGTTATGGTGGGAGACCTCAATACTCCACTGTCACAAGCAGATGAATCGATTAGACCACAACAGCAACAAAGAAATATTAGAGTTGGATCAACTCTTTCAGCACAGAGTTCTCTATCAAACCAAGCCAAATACACATTCTTCTAAGAAGCACGTGGCACTTTTCCCAAAACAGATCACCTACTAGGCAGTAAAGCAAACCCCCCCCAAACATCGCATGCATTATCATATCATAGTGCAATGAACTTAGAACTCAGTGGCAAATGAAATTATGCAAACACATGGCATTAGACACGTCCTTTTAATAATCAGTGAGTCACGGTATCATCTTCGTGCACATGGCATGATCCACTACTTAGAAGATCCAAAAAATCCTTCAAAAGACTCAGGTTAATAGCTATCAGCTGTGGTGGTGTATGCCAGCCATCGCAACACTGGGAAGGCTGAGCAAGGAGGATGCTTGGGAGTCCAAGGCCAGCCTGATTCTCAGAGTGAGACAGTGCCTTCAAAAGACAAAAACAAACAAAAATCAAATTCAGTAGTGTAGCAGCATACAAAATCCACGTACAAACATCAGTAGTATTCCTGTGTGCTATAAGAAATTCACTGAGAAGGAAATGAGGAGGACATTATTAATATGAGAGCAGCAAGAAACATTAAATACTTAGAAAATAACCTAAGGAAGGGCAATATCACTACAATGAAATCTATAATACCCCAGCAGTGAGATCAAAGAACATATCAAGACAAAAAGTATAATACCTTATTCTGAAAAAGGAGAACCAATATATTTAGTATGTCCATGCTTCCAAAACTGTTACACACATTTAATGCAATCACAATCAACATGCCAACTGCACTCTTCACAGATCTAAAGAAAACAACCCCAAAATTCATATAGAACCAGATGAGGACAGAGAAAACAATCCTGGGCAACAAGAGGAGAGCAGAAGGCATCACAATTCAAGATTTGAAGTTATACGATAAAGCTATAGTGATAAAACCGGCATGGCAGTGGCACAAGCAGACATATGGATCAAAGAAACAAAATAGAGGTTCCAGAAAAAACAGACAAACAACAACAACAAAAACCCAGGCACTTCAGCTCTTTGATCTTTGACAAAAGGCCAAAAATATACCCTGGAAGAAAACTTCTTCAAAGAATGTGCTGGGCAAACTGGTTATTGACATGCAGAAGATTGAGTCTAGCCTTGTGGATCTCAGAATGTAGTAAACTAAAATCACAGTGGGCAAAATATTAAGACAGGAATGTTTCATTCCTGAAACAAAAATCAAATGAAAAGTTTTGAAGACATAGGCATAGGCTAGGACTTTATCAACAAACTTGACTGCCCAGGTAATAGTAGCAAGAATCAATAAATATGTTCATTGCTAATTAAAAATCTTCTGCATAGCAAAGGAAAAAAACAAAAAAAGTTTTTTCTTGGTTTCTCGGGAAGAAAATCTTTGTCAGCTATTTTTTCAAGAGAGGATTCACATCTATAATATATAGTGAACAAAAAAGTTAGTACCCCCAATATAAAAGACCCAGTCAAAACTTGGGCAACTGAACTGAACTGAATAGAACACCGCAGGGTACAAACAACCAATAAGTACATGAAAGAAGGTTCAACACTACGAACCAATAGAGAAACACAGATTGAAAAAACGTGAAGATTCTACTGTACTCCAGAAAGAATAGCTATTGTTCAGAAAGCAACTAACAATTGCAGGCCAGGCCAAGAGTAAAAAAGGATGCTTCTGCATTGTTATTTGGAAAATATTCTTTTTTAACAAAAGCCTACTATGGACATTGCTATGGAGATTACTCAATAAATTAAAAATAGAAATTCTATTTTATCCAGCTATCTCCCTTGCAAGTATCTTCCTGAAAGACAAAAGATATAATATTACAGTGATAGATGTATTCCCATATTTATAGCAATAAAATTCATAATAGCTAAAATTTGGAAATGTCTTATATGTCCATCAACAGTTATATGCATAATGTGAAATTTATATATAATGAAGAACTACTCTTTCATGAAGGATAAATTTGAGCAATTCATAGGTAAATGGATGTACCTTAAGACCACCATGTTAACTGAAATAAATCAGACACCAAAGTCTTAAATACCACATGATTGTTCTTATATGAAAAATCAATGTAAAGGGAAAATGAAAGATAAATATTAGGAAACAGATTTTTTTTTCAAAGGGAGAGGGGATCAAGAGATGAAAACACAGGAAGGGGAGAGAAAGAATATGAAAAAGAGAATAGAAAATAAAGGAGAAATGTTTATGCAACTAAGTGAAGGAATCAAGACATAGGAGAGAGGACAGAGGGGAAGAATAGGCCAAAAATGTTTTAAAATGTATTATGTGCATGTAATAACTTCAAAGATAAATATTGTCATTATGTACTACAGTCATGCACAAATAAAAATAACAATTTTAATAAGAATAAATAAAATACAGACATTAAAAATATTTAATATAGCAAAAACATAACAGAACCATCAAGCAGATCAAGTAATTAAGTGAAGGGGAAAAGTAATTATCCCACATTAGGAAAACAACGTAACAAAGGGAAGCCAGTACATATCAGTTATAACCAACAATTAGTAGCGGCCTCGATTCACCAATCAGCAGAAGCAGACTGATAGAGTGGATCAAGAAACAAAATCCAACAATATGCTACATACAGAAAAGCATACTTAACTCAAGAAGAAATTAATAGACAGAAAGTTAAAGGATGGAAAGCAATACTCCATGCAACCGGAACCCAGAATAAAGCAAGGATAGTTATTCAGATTGCTGACAATGTCAACTTCAAACCAGCTGCGATTAAAAGAGATACAAACATTTGCTACATACTTATTATGGGAAAATAACAAGAGAAAGAGATAACAATTACAAATATATATGAACTCACTGTACTTCAAGTACCCAATGTAGTTGGAGCACCAACTATATAAAACAAATTTAAATAGATATGAAGAATCAAATGAGCAATAATGTAATGGTATCGGGGGACTTTAACACTCCCCTGACATAAAGAGCAGATCACCTGTGTTGCAAACAGCAAAGAATAACAGAGTTAAACCAAACTTGTAAAGTAATGAACTTAGACCTTTACATAGTGTTCCACAAAACAGTATCAGAATACACATTCTTTTCAGCTGCACATTCTCCAAAATAGACCATATGCTAGCATAGAAAGCATGGTTAATAAGCAAACACAAAGGAATCAGAATTATCCTATGCATATTATCTTAGCGCAGCGCAATGAAACTGGAAATTATTGACAAAAGAAACAGAAAAAAACTGCATAAACAAATGGAAACTACATAATGCCCTTCTGAAAAATCAGTTGGTCATGGAAAAAACTAAAGAAATTAAATAATATTTACATTCTGATGAAGATGAAGACATTACTTACCAGAATTTGTGGGATGCAATGAAAGCTGTCTTAAGAGGCAGATTTATAGAGATAAATTCTTCCATGAGGAAAACAGAAGGAGCCCAAATAAGCAATCTAATACTGCACCTCAACCGCTCAGTAAAAGAAGAGCAACTCAAGCCCAAAGAAGCCAGGAATAAGGATCAGAGTGGAACTAAATGCAGTGGATACAAAGAAAACAATACAAACAATTGATGAGTCAAAGAGATGGTTCTTTGAAAGAATAAATAAAATTGATAAACCCCTAGCTAACCTGATCAGAAAAAGAAAGAAAAAATTCAAATTCATGCATTAAAGAATAAAAAAGTTGAAATCACTATAGACCCTATATTGTCATTATGTACTACAATCACATACAAATAAAATAACAGAAATTCAGAAGATCATCCATACTTATTTGCAAAATATTTACTCTCACAGAATGAAAGAGAGAGTGGACAGATTCCTACGTACATATGAACTACCACAGCTGAATCAAGATCTAAAAAAATCTGAATACCCCAACATCAGTCAGTAAAATTGAAAATGTAATAATAATAATAATAAAAAAAACTACCAAGAACAAAAAAGCCAAGATCCTGATGGTTTCACAGATGAATTCTACAAGTTTGGTAATATCTAATGCCAATGTTTCTCAAACTCTTCAAAGAAATTGAAAGGGAAGAAATTCTCCCAAACTTATTCTTGAAGGCAAATATTATTGTGATACCAAAACCAGAGAAGGACCCAACTCAAAAGAGAACCACACGCCAATTTCCCTCTGAACATAGTTGAAAGAAAAACTGTGATTAAAAGACTAGCAGACAGAATGCCACAAATTATTGAAAAGATTATATGTCATGACCAAGTGTGATTCATCCCAGGAACGCAGGGATGGTTGAAAGTATGCAAATTCACAAATGCAATCAAATACATCAATAAATCCAAAGACAAAAATCATGTGATCATCCCAAAAGATGCAGAAAATGTTTTTGTCAAGATCAACACCCATTCATGATAAAAACTCTACAGAAAATTGAAATAGATGGTTTTGCCTCAATCTGATAAAAGTCATCTATGACAAAACAAAAGTCAACATCATATTAAATGGACAAAATCTGAAAGCTTTCACTATAAAATCAGAAACTGTAAAAGAACAACCATTGTCACCATTCCTATTCAGTATAATGCTGGAAACATTAGAGAGAGCAATTAGACAAGAGAAAGAGATAAAAGGAATAATGATTATAAAAGAAGCGAAATTATTGTGCACTTATGACATGATACTGCACATAGAAAACCTCAAAGACTCCACTAATAGACTTGTGAATGTAATAAACAAATTCAGTAGCATAGCATTATACAAAAATCTATAGCATTTCTATGCACAATGAATGGACAAAGACAGAAATGATGGAAATCACTCCTTTCACAATAACACCTAAAAAATGAAATATTTGGGAACCAGTCTTACAAAGGAAGTAAAATACTTATGCAGTGCAAATTATAGTACTCTGAAAAAATATTAGGAGGATTTCAGAAAATCAAAAGATATTCATTCCTTATAGATAAGAGCCAATATTGTAAAAATGATCATATTTCCAAAATTCTTATACAGATTCAATGAAATCTTGACTAAAAATATCATTATCATATTTGAAGAATGCATCTCTAAAATTCATATGAAACAAGAAGAGACCTAGAACAGCAAAAGCAATATTGGCAACAAAGTCAAGGTAGGAGGCATCAGAATCCATGACTTGAAATTGTACTACACAGCTGCTATGCTAAAACCAAAATGGTACTGGCAAAACATAAAACAAACAAAACAAGCAGACCTGAGGATCAGCAGAGGAGAACAGAAGATGCAAACACAGCCACAAAAGCACTCAGCCACCTTACCTTTGACAAAAGGGCCAACAATATTCCCTGGAAGAAAGATGGCCTCTTTAATAAATGGTTCTTGAAAAACTGCCTTTCCACAGGCCAAAGGCTAACGTTAGACCCATGCCCATCATCATGCACCAAACTACAACCAAACTGGATCAAAGATTTAAATATTAAAACAGAAACATTCAATTTAATGGGGGAGAAAATACAGAGAAATCTTGAAAATATAGGGGTAGGCAGAGAGTTAATGAACAAGAACCGAAGTGCTTGGGAAATACTTCAATGCAGAAACAATTGAGATCTCATCTCTTTGAAAAGTTTCTGCACATCAAAAGAAATCACCAATAGAATAAAAAGAAAACCCACAAATTGGAAAAAATTATAGTAGATTGTCCTTCAGACATAGGACTCCTATTCAGAACCTATAAAGAATTAAAAATAATCAGTCTTCCAAAATTCAAAGGACTATTCCAAAAATGGGCATCTGAGATAAATGTACACTTCACAAATGAGATACAAATTGCAAATAAATATATGAAAAAGTACTCATCATCATACGTCATGCAAGAAGCACAAATTAAAACAATCCTGAGACACCATGTCAGAACAAATGGCTATCAGCAAAAAGTCAACTAATAACAAATTCTGGAGAGGATGTGGGGTAAAAGGATCCCTCTCCACTGTTGCAGGATAGTGAAACCATTATGGAAGTCTGTATGGAGATTCCTCAATAAACTAGCATTGGAGGTCTCACAGAAGTCAGCTATGTCCCTCTATGAACTTTTCCAAAAGAACTGAAATCACCATATCACAACTATAGATGTGCGCCTGTGTTTATAGCAGCACAATGTGACACAGCTAAATCTTGGAAACAACTCAACTGCTCATGAACAGAGTAACACATAACAAAGGTATTTTTCACAATGGAATACTACTCAGCTATAAAAATGACACATTTCGGACTTTGTAGATAAAGGGATACAACTAGAGACTGTACTTGTAAGTGAAACAAATAGACCCATATGTGCACACCTTGTATTGCCTCACTATTGTGAGAATCTGAAAATTGAATAAATAAAATCTGAAAGGTGCATGTCTTAGTTACTTTTTACTCGTTGCTGGCACAAATACCCGACACTCAAAATGAAGGAAGAAAAGGTTTATTTAGCTCACAATTACTGGAAGTTTCAGTCCAGTCTCAGCTGGATCCAAGACCACACCCACAGTCGCAGCCCTACTCAGACCAATAATCCCATCAGTACTAAAACACATAATCCCAGTGACTCATGAGTCAAGTCTCAATCTATAGAAGTCCCCGCCCAATGACTACATGAGGCTTTGCAGGGATAGCTAGACATAAACCATAACAGTGCAATAGGTACTGTGAAAGGGAAATAATTTGTTCAATGGGAAGGAAACACTGTGATGAGGAAAAAGACAAAAGAGAAAAGAGAAAAAGTTATATTTATGTATATAGGCAGGATAATTTGGGTAATTGCACTGCTGATTTCTGCTGATCTTTTTAAGGAGTGATTAATGCTTATTTTTTTTTCTTTTTCTTTTTAATTTCTGTTTTTTTGTTTTTGTTTTTGTTTTTGTTTTTGTTTTGTAAACCAAATTGCAGGTTTCTGTTGTAGTAACTTAAAAAACCAGTTTGAAGATGACATCATCCGATACAGCAACCATTGCTGAACTTCTACTACTTTGGTGAAATTTTGAATCATTTCTAACGCTCTTTTTGTTACTATATTGTATCTTTAAAAGATTTTTAAAAATTAAAATAAACGAAAATATTTTGTGCATAAAAGGCTCAGAGAAAACTGAGAGTTTTAGCATACATGTGTTTCATTATGATTCTTCATCGTAACTGACATAGTAAATTTTAAAAAAAGAGAGATTATCTGCTTCTAATGGTAAAAATAATACAGTGATCTGTTTTATATTTTTTAAATACATGTCAAAAGTCTCAAATTTAGCAGATCAAATTTTGAGTTTATCAAGGGTATATTAATGACATTCATTTACTCAAATAATTTTCATTTTTCTGTTTTTAAAAAAATGTATTTAGTACAGGGCCTCACTGCACAGCTTGGTTTCATAGTGATCCTCCTGTTTCCAGCCCTCCCAGTGCTGGGGTCACAGTTGTGTGCCACCGCGCTCAAACCTGCTGTCTGGCTCAGTGTGCCAGGGAGTCAGGTCAGCATGGAAAGTGGTGCCAGGGATGGAACCCTGGTTCCTGTGCTTTGTGGGTGATTTTCTCTGCTCTATTTGTCAGTTAATGGGAGACATTTCATGCTCTTGAATGAGGATTGTGGATTTGTCAGCCATTTCCCATGGCTTTGCCAATTTTATTTTACATGTTTGGAGCCTACCTTTTCAGTTATGTAGAAGTTTATACTAGGTTAACTCTAATGAACTACTTACCATGCTATAACTGTCCAACAAAGGCAAAAAGTTGAACATTTGTTTGCCAGCCCATGGTGGTAAATGTGCTGAAACCTTCCAGAGGCAGGGTCGAGTCAGAGGAAGTTAGCTCACTGAGGTCATTTTCTCACAGGAATATTGAAAGCATGGTCTCCTCCTTTTCATCTTTTTTCTGTTTGGTGGCATTCAGTGAGCCACTTTCCTCTGCAAGCAAGCCCCGCCATTTTATTCTACCTCCTTTTTTGACCAAATCAGCAGTCAACTGACTGGGCTAAAACCTCTAAAACCATGAGTTGAAAGGAATCTTCCTTCCCCTTTATGTAAAGATTTTGCCATAGTAATGGAAAGCTCATCAACACAGTGTCTGAAACACATAATCTAAATACATCACATACATTAAAATATATTTGCACTCTGAGATGACTATTATTATCCCTATTTTACTGATAAGAATTTAAGTTGGGAGATTCTAAATGATTTGTCCAAAGCCGTAGTACTTGCCATGTTGCAGTTCATACATAGATACTAGGACTCTTAAACCTATGTTCTTACCCAAAATCCTATTCGCTATAGTACTTCTTTCATGGCATAGTAGTAGACCCTCTAACATCATGAATACTTGCCACAGTTTATAGTCTCTAATATTGTTAGCATTACATGATAGCAGTCTACAATTTGGCAGACAAATATACTCAAATCCATTTAAAAAAAAAAATCATTCTCTTCCATTGCTTCTGGACTCAGGGTCAACTCAGAGTCTAGGAGAATGGATGACATTCCACCAGTGACGATATATTACACAGCAGCAGAAGTGAGGCCAAAGGGAAGAAACGCCCATTATGAATAGTCTTTTCTAATATGGTTGTCACAAGCTGAGTGTGCTTATTGAGCGTTTGAAAGAGACTAGTTTAAGATTTATTGAAAGTGTAAATAATCTCCAGAATTTAAAAACTTTATACCAAAAGGAAAAATAAAAAATAAAAAGGAGACGTCCATATCAATAATTTGTTATATTGACTTTGTATTTAAGCAATGTTTTGAACACATTAGTTTAGGTGGACTGTGTATAAAATTGAAATCAAATTAAGTACTTTTATACTACTTTTAAAAACATATTTAGTACAAATATTTAAATTGTGAATGGCTTTCATTTGTGTCTTGTTGTGTATCTATATGTCTATTAAACAGTGCAGATAGAGTTTCCTCGAAAATCCTAACTACCGATTTCTGCTTACATTTCATGAGCAGTAACGCAATCTGAAGATGATGAGTTGGATAGTAGCGTGTGGTCTGCTGACCAAATTATCGAGCTGTAACGCAGAACCTTCAAGAATAGAGAGCCGGGCGTGGTGGTGCACGCCTGTAATCCCAGCACTCGGGAAGCTGAGGCAGGAGGATTGGTGTGAATTCGAGACCAGCCTGGGCTACAAAAGTGAACTCAAGGCCAGCTTCAACTGCATAGCAAGACCCTGTCTCAAAAAGACAAAAAAAATAAAAAAGAATAGAGAGAACTTCCCCCTTGAAGCTCATATCACCTATTTAATTGATTTGGCTGTAATATCCTTTTATTTCCTACTTATTTAAAATGTGTACACACTCTTCCTGTGCTTTCTGTAAAGGTTTAAGATGTATACGTGACTAAATCCAGTTGAAAGTGTCTCTGTGTTCCACCCAAGAAATAAAAGGATATTTATATGTCTTCCTCTGATTAGATTTGATTTCCATTTAAGTGTAACTAAAGTACTATGTCTAATAATTTATTATAATTGGGATCTCAAAATCAACAAATATTCAATATGGTCGACTACTATTATTTAAATTTGCCCACAGTTTATGAACTTTTGCCTCTAATTATTTATTATTATTATTTTAACTATCTGCCTTTTTTGTTCAGTTTACATCCTTTTGTACTTTTTAAGACTGTTCCATTGGGTGTAAGTTATTTAAAATTTTAGTCAATTGAAAATTCCTTTTGTTTCTGCTTTATACTTGAATCAAAGCTTAGTTGGCTATTTAATTGTTATTTTCTTTCAATATTTTCTAATCTTTCCTTTTTGAATTATCAAATAAGTTAGAATACTGCCTGCTACCTAATTACTTATTTTTAAAATTTTTATTAAAAATATATTTTATCAAATCAAATAAAAAAGAATAAAAATTATCATGCTGTGTATTATTATCATCAGTTCATCAGAGTATGTTAACCAAAATAGCTCCTATAAGAAATCAAATAGCACAAGTTTTTCTTTCAAGAAGCTAAACAAAGATCCACCTGAGGCGTTCTTAGGGGAATAGGTCCAACCTGAGAATGCAACATTGAGTGAAATAAGTTGGAAATACAAGCCTTAACCATTGAACTCCTTTTTTCTGTCTCCAGAATTCCATATGCTGCATAAAGCTCTCGTTCCTTCAGGACTATTTTTTACTTTACTAATTAACTTTTACTTTCTGCTCATTTTAGAAATGTATATTGAATTCTTAATGCCCACAGTCGTAAAACCACTACCAAGAGGTAGAGTTCCATTCTTTTCCAAAGTCGTTCCAGGGTGTATCTTGGTTCTCCATGTTTTGCCTCAGCAAACTCCTGGTTATTATTTATCTATTTTATGTCTTACAATTTTGCCTTTTCTGGGATATAAAATGGAATCATACCATTTATGATTCTTCCAAAGCATAATAATGAGAGTTATTCATCTTAATCCATGTATAGGTTTGCTTTATTCATGTGGCAGAATATTACTCTATTGTTATCATTTATTGTTTACCAGTTGACAGCTACTTGGTTTGAATTAAACACTTTGGTAATCGTGAATATAACTTTAATTTTAATTAAATTAAACTTGTTATAGACATTTGCATATAGGAATTTGTGTAGTCATATAAATATGGTGTGTATATATATATTATATTATATATAAATTTGTTATATAGAAATTCCCTTTTTTAAATAAATGTTTTTATTTATTTTTAAAGAATTACCTTATTTTATTTTTTCCTTGTTTCAGAACTTTTTGATTATTTTTGTGGCCGGCTCAGCCTGCCCTGAGGGCAGGGCTGGCACAGCATGTGGTGCCAGGGATCGAACCGCGGTGCCTGCAGCCGCCCAGGCTTTCCTAAGCAGGTGCTTTAGACCACTGAACCATCCTGCCGGCCCCTAGAAATTGCTCTTGAGCAAATACCTAGGAACAAAATTACTGACTCAAATGGAGTATGCTCAACTTAAAAAATTACCAAAATACTTTTCAGAATGTCTAAACAATTACATATCCATATTGTCACAGAAATCACCTTTGATTTTAGTCATTTGAATCAGCAAGTTATAGTATCTTGTTGTGGTTTTTTCTCTTGCTGTGGTTTTAAGCTTAATTTCTATAATGACTAATAGTATCCGTCACCTTTTCCTATGCTTATTTGATTCTGTATTAGCTCTTGATGAAATAGTTTTTCAAATATCTGTTTACTTTATAGACTGGTTTGTTTTATTTTGTTTTATGTATTCCGGATTTTTTAAAAAAGATATATGCGTGACAGTTAATCTCTGTGACTTGGTTATTACTTAAAATGACATTTTGAAAAGTTTTATAATTTGATAAGGTATAATATAATCAGTATTTCTCTTTAATATGTTTTTTGTGACCTAAGAAATAATTTGTTTACCCAAAAATCATGAAGATTTCTTATATTGTACTAGGTTTTTATATGGTTTTAGCTTTCTTGGAACCTGTTTTTTGTTTGTTTGTTTCTTTTTGTTTTTTGTTTTTGTTTGTGTGTGTGTTTTTGAGACAGGGTCTCACAATGCAGTTCAGGCTGGCCTAGAGCTCACTTTTGTAACCCAGGCTGGTCTCGAACTCGCACAGATCCTCCTGCCTCAGCCTCCTGCTGGGATTACAGGCGTAGGCCACCATGCCTGGCTTTGGAATCTGTTTTGAGTTCATCTCATATCTCATGAAATGAAGTGTGAGAAACTACTGAAGTGCCTGAAATACTGAGCCTGAAATGTCATGAAAAGTTTCTTCTGGGTCTGGACACTCCCAGAAAATCTGGAAAAACTCAGTTTTAAGTAAAAAGTGATTAGCTACTTGATTGGAAACAAGAAACCTTTCTTCCACCCATCACCAGTGGTAGAAGTTTATATGAATTCTACAGAAAAAAAAAGCTAACTGCATATCTTAGCTATAGATCATGGATTTTAAATTTATTATGACTATTCCTAAATAATAATAATAATAGCAATATTTATTTGCAAGACTTTAGTATTGTACAATATTTTAATAGGAATTCAAGGGAAAAATGATACTTCTATTTTTAAAAATAAACTGTACAACCCGAACTTTTCATCTGACCCTCTGGTGAGAAGGCCAGTGGGGCATCCTCACACCTTCTTCCAGTCCTCAGGGGGCACCACCTGACAGGGTTCATCCTTTCACCTTAAGCGAGGGGATATTTTTCTCATTTTCCACAGCTTACCTGGCCTGTAGCATTCAGTGTAACCTTTCTGAAGGCTTGAAGAGAGCAACCGGAAGCCATCAGCAGATCACAGGCAATACGTGTGACAAGACAGGATTTACTTGTTGAACGGAGCTGTCCATTACTACAGACTTCAGCTAGGATTCCTGAGGAGATGGGATGCATTTTCGAATTCCCTAAGTAAGAACTTTTGCAGCTCAAAGTGGACACGAGAGGTGCTTAGGCTTTCTCTCCCGCTTTATTCGCTCTGCCCTCCCAGTCCAGACTCAGAGCAGCTGCTTCTCTGCACTCCTTATGAAACCTGAGAATGATTCACTGTGTAGGAAACTGAAACTATTTTACCAAAGGAATGCTCTTCCTGATAACCCTATCTTAATAAACTAGCTCAAAATTCACAGGAAAGAGTTGTTTCTTTACACTAATTATAGACCAACCTTGTTTAAAAAATTAAAATAATATGTATTGCAAGGCCCTGTTTTTGTTTTCCAAGAATTTCTACTCTATTTAGTATTAAGAGGTACACAGACAGCTTTCTCGAGGTAAATAGCTTATTATTTTGCAGGGTTTCAGAAAAAAGGAGCGCTCCTATGACAGAAACTCGGGTTCAGACCAGAACTTGAGAGGTGAAGAGAGGAAATTCCAGTCAGGGCCATCAGTGTAGGCAACGATGAAGGCAGCAGGACACGAAAGAGATTTTATTTATTTATTTATTTACTTACTTACTTATTTTGCGGTACTGGGAATTGAACTCGGGACCCTGAAATTGCCAGGCAAGTGCTTATTCTACTGAGCTAGATTAAGATTTGGAAGTAGAGATCATGGATAGTTAATCAGAACAGAAGATATATATACACATTTTTTTTTTTTTTAAAGAGGAAAGTCAGACTCAAGAGTTGCCATGTACACAGTTATGCAATGGTGTGTTACTGTAAATCCGGAGCAGGGTGAGACCACACTGTGGAAGCATGTATTTTTTTTTTTAATATTTTAATTTTATTTATTTATTTTTTTCTTGTTTCAGAACCTTTGTTTGTTTATTCACTCATTTTTATGGCCGGCTCAGTCTGTCCCGAGGTCAGGGCTGGTGCAGCATGTGGTGCCGGGGATCGAACCGCGGTCCCTGAAGCCGCCCAAGCTTCCCCAAGCAGGCGCTTTAGACCACTGAGCCATCCCGCCGGGCCCTGGAAGCGTGTATTGAGCTACTGCCCGGGCGGTAAGCGCAGGGTGAGGAAGCCGGCCTGGCCAGGCCATGTGGGGACGTGTCTGTCGTCCAGACCAGGTGAGGAATGCTGAGAAGGACACCTAAGGTGGTGATGGCAGTAATGCCAGGAAACGGCAGCACCAGAAATGGGGACAAAATGAAGTCTTTAGAATTTCAGTACTTGGCTTAGACAGATAGGAGAAAACTGTCACTACAAAAGTTATTAACTGACCGTCATAGGGGACCTCCGCAGACTAAAACATTTTATGTAAGTCCTTTAAATTTGGCTAAGTGCATACACGTCATCCAGACATATAAATGGGTCACCTCTCCAGGTGCCAAAGATGAAACTCAGCTAAGCGATCAAGAGGAACACAGCTAACGCTCCGGACCTGTCTGGCAGCTCGCCCCCACCGCTTCTCGCTCGAGTTCACCTCACTAAAATGCAGTGATTGAAGCTCCCGAAGAACATGTTTAAACTTCCAGGTTTCTCTAGACGGTGGAAGCCGTGGTACAGCCTGGTGGCTCAGTTCTATCTTAGCCAAACGCGAAGTCCGAGGCGCGCCCTGTCGGGTACTGCAGTAAGCTTTGCCCCTGGAAGTCGGAGGCTGCCCATGCATGGAACTGCGCCCTGTGGCCCTCGGCTTCAGGCACGGCGCGAGGACTGAGCCTGGGCACGAACCTCCCTGCGACTCCTGCCCTCTTCGGACTGCTCTTTACAGTCAGGACAATGGCAGGTAGCTTTATTTTTTCCTGGCACTGCAAGGTCACTGGTTGGTTTCCTTTCAGGTGGGACTTTTTTTTTTCTTCTACTTGGTTTTGTTTTGTTTTAACTGTGCATTTTTTAAAAGTGCTTTTATAAGGGTACAAATCTGGACAAAGAAAACTTTTATGTAAAATAAACAAGAAGAATGTTCTGAGCCAGGATTTCTTTGCGGGCCCTGTTCCTCAGGCTATTTCTGAAAGGTTATTTATGGCGACTGTTTATTCCCTGCAGCCTGACTTCATCTCCTGGAGGAGTGAAATGGCTGTGTGTTTAGTGGCGCGCTGGTCTGCCACCCCTGGGAATGGCTCGATGTCAGATATTTACCACTGTGGGACAGAAGAGAAATCAGAGAAGCAAAAGTAAAATAGAAGTCCATGCTGTGTCCTCAGGAATTTGCAACATTTTCAAAGAATTATGTTATTTTAAAGGAAAAATTGGAATAAAATGATGTCAGTATAACTTAGTTTTCTTTACCAGAAGAGAGAAAAACCCTCTAAAATATAAAGTTGCTCCAAGCAGAGGAGTATTTTTATCTTAGTGCTTGCTCAGTAACCACGCTCATCCATTCTGTTACCTGTCTCAAGCCCAGGCCCAGGGAGTTAAAATTTTTATTCTTTTAACTGAAAATGAGCGCTGCGTCTTGTTCTTCAAGCCTGCATTTTCACTCCCAAAATATATAATAAAGAACTCCTAGACCAAGTATTAGTTTGATACCAGCGCAATCTTAGAAAACTTAGGAAGCAAAACCTGGAGTTCAACTTCCTAGATAATTACATTAGAAAAGTCAAGAAAGTTCCAGGTAAGTTTGGCGTCCTCCCAGACTTTCCATTCCAAGTTGCGTGCCGCCTCCCTCCTGAATTTCCCAGGCGGAGTCTTCCCTTGGTGCCGCTTCCTGTATCGTTAGAAGCAAAGCTGCATTGAAAAGGTTAAATCAAATAAACCCAGCTACAAAGGGGCTTATAAAATAATCATAGCCATGAACAGCGTGGAAAGAGGACAGCCACTAAAACCATAAAGGGAATACTTCATGGACGGCCCTGCTTTAAATAAAGTTCACATGAGCCTGTAACGTTAGATGCTTTTAAAATCCAGAGGACAAAGTGCAGGCGTGTTTGTGCATTTCTCCTTCGCTGCTCAAGTTCTTTTCCAACTTAGGGCTGGCCGCCTGCACACAGCGTGCTTCGGAGGTGCTTTTTGCTTTCAAACCTGTGCAAGATCGAGAGGAAAACGTTTCTACGTCTGCCTGAACCTCAGAGCCACCCCAGGTTCTGGCTTGATCTCAGAATCAGCGTCCATTTGCAATGTGGCCCAGCCTTTTACCAGCACCTTGGGAAGGCAGGCTGCCTCACCCTGGGCTAGGACGACAGCTTTAAGGCAGCGCGGCCCGCGGATTTCAAAGCCAATATTTGGCAGCTACGCCATAATCAACAAAGAGGCATTCCTTTTAATTGTATTTAAAAGTATAAGTCCCCTCCGACGGGACGGGAGGGATGCGTGCCCCGCGACGCCCTGGCTCTGCGCTCCGGTGCACCAGCGGGGGAGGCGGTTCAGAGAAGCAGGCTTTGTTTTAATTAGCGCAGCAAGCAACTGTTCCCCAGCCCCTTCCTTACAGGGCTTCCCGTTTACAATCGCCCTAACCCACTCAGCCAAAAATTGTTACTAAGAAAAATTCCACAGAAACCGAAAGAAAAGGGTCAGGAAGAGCCTGTGCTTTTTAAAGAGCTTTTCCAAGCTGACTCTGGAGCAAATGTTGAGCTGTTGCGGCCTGAATGGGTCTTAGCTCCAGCGATGTCCCCCAAGGTTAACAGGAGAGTTCAGTTAAAAATAACAGTAAATTCTTCTCTCTCCCCCTCACCTTCAGGAGGGGGAAAAAATCGCAGTCCACCTTTAAATAATATTGAGGATCTGGTTTAACGTGACAAAAGCCAGGAAATTCAAACTTAAGGGAGGTTAGAGCACTATCTCCAAGGCAGTTTTTGAGAGTGATTAAAATACAGACTCAATGGAGTGAGTTAGGGATGAAATGCCAGCTTTAGCCCAGCCGGCAGAGCTATTGTGGCCTCTGAGGCAGGCTCTTCTGGGTACTGAAGAGGCAGATATGGAGGGGTGGCTCTTAAAGAAAAGAAAAGGAGAAGAAGAAGAAAACACTTTTGGGTGGAGATGGGAGCTCACTGCAGGAAAGTGTAGCCTCTGACGAGAGTTGATTTAGATTTAGCCAAGAAAAGCATTTGCCTCTCTTGCTTGGAGCTGACCAGACTGCATTTGATTAATTGTCCTTTGCATTTTCTGTATTTCATCTTTTTTCCTTCTTTCCTGTCCGTACGGCACAAAGCCATTTTCACTGAAATCACCTTGAACTGCTTCCCCTTTTTTCATTAATTAAAAAAGACGTGCTCAAATGGGATGCAAATTTCAAATATTGAGGTCCACAGCTTATTGGCCGTTAGAGCGCAACGGCCGTGAAAGTGTTGTTAGCATTTTCTGGGTGTGGATCAATACCTCTCGCTCATTTCCAGAAGGAGAGGAGCTGGCTTTGGCCTGCACCCAATTGGTCCAAATTATTGGCTGCACAATTATGTGGGTGTATGATTATTGTATAATTATTGGGATGAAAAGAGTTTGGTTTAAGTACTTACTGAGAATTTTAAATTGAAGTATTTTCATACTAAAACCTGAAAAATATTCACAATGACAAACTACTTAGATGTCATTATGTTTGTAGTGATTTTAAAAACCCAATATAAGGGCTGGGGAGATAGCTTGGTAGCACTAGTGCCTGCTGGGCAAGTGCAAGGTCATGAATTTGAACCCCTGGGCAAGTGCAAGGTCATGAATTTGAACCCTGTTCCTGCAAAAAAAAAAAAAAAAAAAATCCAATATATGCATTCTAGAGATATCTTCAAAAGAAATATTTTGTGCTCTATTATTAATGCAGTGACATTCTCGTGTGATATCGAATAAGCCTCCTTTGCTCACTGTAAAACTAATGTAATTTCTCCATATGAATTTTAAAAATTTTATTTCTCTTTTGCCTCATTATGCCTGCAGTTTGTTGTCAGAACAACAAACTGAAACTGACCATTTAAGCTCTCAAATATTGTGCTGAGGCTAATATTTTCATTTTCCCAACATTGATTTAATATCCTTGGAACTAAAGGAAGAGTCAACCTCCTATGTATTTCTTAGTGTAAATTTTAAGTAATTGTCCTATTTTTACCAGTGCTGGAACCACCATCTTTTTGCTTGCTTAACTGTGGTAAAATAGAGTTTTCTCAAGTTGGACTTATATCCACAAGAAACAAGAGATTCCACTCACTGGTCATGAAACGATTCTTCTAGATCCGGGCGGTTCCTTGGTGATACACAACTGGGAAATAGCATGCATGTATATTTTTGGCAAACAGAACAGCTTTCACCAAGAGTAACTGTGTTTTTCCTTTAGGAAGCTTTTTATGTATAGCGAGTTTTGTGAAGCTGTCTGTAGCTCTTCAAAATATATTTTGATGGTGGCCAGGTGCCTGAGATTAATAAAGCCAATTTGTGGCCGAAAGACAAAAATCATCAATCCCTAAAGCTTCCATATCTGGTTTAATGGATGCCATTCTTTAAAGAGCTAGACCATTTCACTGATATGAAGCACCCTGCCATCTTGTCTTCTGAGAAAAGAATCCCACTCAGAAGCCCTGGAAGACAGTTCTGTGGCTATAGAGTGTTCAACTTCAGGGGAAAGACATAGGTAGGCTTCAGTGTGTAGTCCTGGCATGTCTCCACGTGCATAACCCAAGAAAAGTTAAATATGGACTCTGCCTGTCTATAATCATAATTTTTTGTCGTATGTCATATGGAAATTCTAAGATCAACTTCATGAAGACTGCATGAAATGGTGAAAAAATATCATGGTAACCGATAAATGATACCCAATAGTGGTAGCTACTATTGTTATCATTATTATTGCTGTTGTTTTTGTTTTTGTGGCAATTTTGCTCTCCAAAATTACAAGTAGTATACAAGCTTTTGATCCTGGCATGTTATTGTTTTAATTTCTTTTCTCTTGTGGCTGACACAAACCACCTGACATGGAAAGCTAAAGGGGGAAAGGCCTCTTGGACTCACAGTTTGTGGAGGTTTCACCCCTAGCTGGCTGGCTTCAAGGCAGGGTGGTGTGACAGAAGGTCATCGCAGAGGAGAAATGGTTCATGGCAGGCAGAAGGCATGAGGCAGCAAGCAGCAGGTGACCAGCAGCAAGTTCTTTCCACCCCTCGTATTTTATAAGGCAGGCAGCACTCCCACCAGGCTGGGCCTTCCCACTCTCAGAGCTAAGCCAAACCAATCAGTGGACCAAGTTGGCAATCTCACACTCTCCTTCCCAGCATCACACACTTAATGAAGCATCACAGACTCCAGATTCAGCCACCTCTGAGAAGTCCCACCTATGACTGCATGAGGCTTTGGGAAACATCTAGAAATAAACCATAACCGATATTCTGGATGTTCCCAAGGCAAAGTGATCCAGAACATAGTTTCTAGTTCTGTTTTGTTATAAAGTCTGACTCAAAAAGGTGAGAAGAAGATTCCTGTTTGGATGTTGCGAGTTACCAGAGGAAGGTTCAAGAAGCTCTGAGAATTGTGCATCCTGCTCCTACCTATTTACAACCTAGAAAAGAAGGATAGTTGAGTGTAGCAGTGAAGAAACAATTTTTTTTTCTGTTTTAGGAAGTTTCAATAATTTGGCCCTATAAAACAAACTGACAACAGACAGACTCAAGAGAGACAAGAGAGAAGGCACAAACATTTAGCATGCGCGCAAGTGGGGGGTCACAGGAAGCTTGAAACTTAAAGATGGTTGAAGCTTAAACACTAGACTCGAGAGCTGCTAGCAGTGGGAAGCATCCGAGCAGGAGAGATAGTTTAGGGGAGGCAGAGAGGAAGAAATCTACGGCTACTGTAGCAAATAAAAACTTATGAGTAGTAGTCCTGAAAATAGACACTGGCTTTGATAAACTCTTCTGCACACAGTGACAGATCTTTGATCACCTTTCCGATAGGTTCATCTCTCTTTAATGAGACACCACGGAGGTCCAAGCCCCTTGCGTTCCTTCTGGAGAACTTCTTGACGTCTCCTAAGGAAATTTCAGGGAATGTTTTTCACTTGGGGAGGGAAAGAGAATGGGAGACATGGAGCAGGAGGTGCAAAACTGGGTGTGTCCCAGACAAAGAAACCAGCTCAAGTACTCAGTAAGGGGACTGGAGAGAGCGCTCAGCAGTCTAAGCACCTGCCTGGAAAGCATAAGAACCTGGGTTCAATCCCTGCTACCACATGCCATGCTGCCCTGGAACCCCAGGAACTCTGTGCTGACTCTGGAACCCTGAGCGTGGTGGTGTGCTCCTGTAATCCTAGAGCTAGGAAGGCTGAGATAGGAGGGTCGCTATGAGTTCAAGCCCCTTAACGAGACCCTGTACCAATAAATACATAAATAAATAAATGATAGAGATACTCCATAAATGCACCATATCTGGGGTAGTACTTTCTGAGTACCAAAATATTCTCTCACTAAGGAAGGGACTATCCTATTATGGCTAATTTTGTACTGACATTGGGCTAACTTTTATTGCTGAATTTGTGATATAATAATACATCTTGCTTACTAAAACTGGCCATGATTAAAATGCTGATCCTGAAAACAGCAGAGCTAAATGGGGGCTTGAGATCCACATCATCGGGATGGTGACTTTGGGTGTCCATGGGTGAGAAGGAGCAAGAATCACTGAGGATGACGGAATCCCCAGGGGCTGACGTCTGGTTGCCCTCCAAGTCCTGTCTTGTCAGACAGATGCCTCCATTCCTTTCTTTTTCAGAAGCAGAGATTTGAGAAACCTGACAGAAGACTTAACATAACTATGTGATCCTGAGCATAGATGAATTAATATATTGATTTTTTTTTTATATAAAAATGGGTTTAAGGTTGTTTAGCTTTCTGAAGATGCCAGGGTTGAAACAGGAGACAACTTTTATGAAGAAGACTAATGATTACAAAATTATATGAGGCCAAGGCCTCATGGTCAAGATGATGGATAGAAATGTATTTTTCAGCTCATTCATTTCATCAACAGATGTTAAAAGTTACACCGTTCTATCACAGAGATGTAGGCCACTGAGAAAGTGAGACCATATATTAACAGAGAATCCCTTTCCTCGAAGACAGTGCAATTCAACCCATTAGAAATTGGAATGATTCTGAGTCTGTAGGTCGGGCCTGTGTGCCCACAGGCAGGTATGATTTGGTCCTGCTTACAATTAGGCTTCTAGCAGAAGTACAAAGGAAACACTTTTTGGTTACAGGTGCACTTTGCACTACAACTTGAAAGGTTTTCTTTTACTAGTTCTTTAAAAGTTTCAGGATATAAAAGAACCTGTGCTGTAATAACCTATAACTCAGAGGTGTCCCAAATTTCCTGGTCAAGGAGATTATGTGACCTCAGAGGAAAGGGATGAATGAACTGCAGTGCATCTAAGGAGAGTCACCCAGAGAAAAACATTCTCTTAGGCTTTCACAGAAAGCAAAATGGCCAAGCAATGGCCGTGACTCGTCCTGAAGGCTGACACTAACAACAGTTCTACAAAGTACTGTCTATGGTCCCAAACTTAATCCTGAGGGGATTTGACCCTGGAAGATACAAAAAAAAAAAAAAGAATGTTTTGTTATACAGGTCTTGCTTCGACTTGGCCTTGACCACCCAGCAAGAAAAAAATGCTTAATTACAGTGCATGAAACGCAGAGCTAGATTGGTGAGATGAGCTTTAGGAGGTTTAGATTCAATAGCCTCCAACATCATAAACTTCACTGCTGGCCCACTACATTTGCAGAACATTTGACTGTGTATGTATCTGCTTCCTCTTAGTCCAAAGAGAAGTATATTCTTTTCCTTTTCTTTCTTTCTTTTTTTTTTTCTAAGCAACATCAATAGGGAGGTGGGTCATGCCCACACACTGTACTCTATAGAACGATTGTGAGGACAATATGTAATATGTCAACTTTCAAAGAAAAGAAAGGGGAAAAGAAAAAAAAAGTAATGTTGATTTAGAAGAGTTAATGTTTAATTGTTTGATCAATCTTATATACCTATATGTATTAATTTAAACTGATCTGATGATGAAAATATGTAATATAACCATTGTTAAATTTAAACAACAAAAAATTGAAACTTGAAAAAAAAATAAAAGTTTCACTTGATCATTCTGTCTACTATGATTGTTGTTTATGTATTTGTCATTCTCTAATTTACCTAATTCTATCAGGTATAATGAGAGTTCCCATGGAACTCCAGTTCCCAAAAATGTTAAATGAAAGTAGGTGATGAAAATAAAAATTCAAAACCTTTCTTCTATCAAGTTTGGTATTTATTGACTCTTTTAAAAACCTACTTGGGCTGCTATAAGAAAATACCCAAGACTGAACAAATTTACACTTTACTCATAGATGCAGAGGCTGGAAACGCCTAGGTGAGGATCAGTTATTCGTAGATGTCCTTTGGTATGTCCTTCTATGGTGGAAAGATGACATAATTTGCTGAAGTATTTTATATAAAGGCAGTAATCGCCTCCGATGGCTCTTACTCCTTGTGCGTTACAATGGAGATCAGTCTTGAACATGAACTTGGGGGTGGGGCAGGCTATCTACACTCAGATCATAGCATAGTAGTAAGCAAATTTGGTTTTTCATATTGTAGTACATCTTAAACTTTATTATTTTATGTGTATCATAGATTTTTAAGAAGGGAGTAAACTATGTAAGCATTGGCTAAATTTACTTCATGGTGGAATGTTTTTAGTTCAAAAAACATCGTCTCCCAAATGTGATGAAGTCTGGATTGAATCTCATTTTTAAATCTAAATTTTTAGCTGGATAGCTCACGACTCCGTAGTATCATGTTGTTGACCCTTTCACAGTCTCATGCTGCCCCATAGTGACTGGGCGTCCTTAGGGGCAGATCTAAGAAAGTATGCATGGAACAGGCTGAGAAGCACGGGTTCCTAGGTGCAGTGGGAAATTACCTTTTGTTGGGGAAGCTATAGGACAGGTATATGGAGATAAAAATGGAGATATCTTTTGTGGGCAATTTGAAGAATTAAAAGAAATAGGTAATTTCTCATAAAAAAGGGTAACTTTCCAAGGATAACCCCATGTTGATACCTAAAACAATGTTTTTCCCATACTGTACATGTGATACATGTTCTTATTGTGGAATACATGAAAAATATATATAATATAGAAATTATTTGTCTTTCTATTACTCCGCTCTCTGGTGTACATTTTTTCAACCTCTTTTCCATATACATATGAATACATGCATCTTTATGTATATTTTGCATGCATAACTTTTCAACTGGTCACAAAATACTTCAACATCTAGATAAATGATAATTTTTATAGTTGGACACTTAGGTTGTTTCTAACTTTTCACTATTATAAATAGAGCTATTACAAATATCCCTGTACATAAATCTTTGTCTGCTTTTGTTTATTTCCTTAGGATGGATTCCTAGAAGTGGAATTATTGTATCTAATGGCTTGGAACTTTTCAAGGCCTTTCAGACAGTAAGGCCTAATAGCTTGCCAGATATTTTACAAATCTATAATCCTATAGCTCATAAAAATGGACAATAGAATAGTGGCTGGTAATTTTGGTATCTTGAAAAACAAGTATGCAAAGTATCTTAAGCTGAATTTTATAAGGATAAAGACTTTGTCAAGAACTGCAGGAAAAAAAAAAAGAAAAATTCTTTGCATGCTGTACTAATTCTATCCATTTTATCAAGTGTATAATAACAATTTATAATTCTATCACATAAAGAAGCAGTGAATATTCTCAAAGTAATAACGATGAATAATTTTATTTCCAACGTTTCTTTTCTTGGCTCTGTAGAATTTCTTTTTTTATGATCTACCCTCAATTAAAGTCTCTGCTTTGAGGACCTGAGGACTTACTTTCAGGTTTTATTCATGCATTTCTTTAAGAAACGGTATTTTTTAGGTAGAGCTGCCTGATAGGTTTTGACACCCTCTTTTTTGGTGGCTTCCTAGAACTTGCCACTTGTGTGTGTGTGTGTGTGTGTGTGTGTTTCCCCTCCAGAAATTCTTCCTTTCCATATTAAATCATTGATTCTCACCTTTCATTAAGCTAAGTTAAAAATAGCCTACAAGTAAGCACATATGCCACACCATGTTTCTATACTGATTGATTTCTTCCTAGCAATCATCGTCACTTGATTTCACATTATATGCTTATGCTTCCATTCCTTAGGCACAAGAATCTAAAATTCCACAGAGAATGGACTGTCTGCTCTCCATCTTCTGCCACATCCCAGGGTAGCACGCGGCTCATGGGCTCATGGCGGTGCTCAGGAGCCATAATGGTGAATGGAGAATAGAATTTTCCCACCCCTCACTTCTTTTGAAAACTTAAAAAAGGAAGCTTGGTTGCCCTTGGGTTTGAAATAAGAGTATTTGTATGACAGAGGAGCTGTACCTTTTTCTAAGTTAAACCTTCTGTGTTTGCCTCCTTTTCATGCTGCGTATTTTTTCCTGGGGGATCAAAAGTTTTAGTCACAGACATTGCTGAAAGGAAAGGCACTTAAGCATCATTTAATGAGAGGAGTCATTTCCTGCCTCACATCTAATCTGTAAATTGATCTCCTGCTGAGCAGAAATATGGATCCTGCAATGCTTTCTGCTAGACACTTTTTGTATTTGCCTGGGCTCAGGGGTCCTATTATTTACTTATGTTGTATCTGATATTATGAGGCTGGACAGGAAGCCGGCCCTAGACCAGATCTGTTGTGACAGGTATGCTGCTTTGTACGACTCACATTGAATAGAGAGAGAATGACTGTCTCCTCCACCTGACAACCCTTAAACACACATACACCCGCACATGCAGCAGTTACTACTCAATGTTTCGTTGTTCAGAATCAATATCCCTAGGTCTTTGACCTCAGAGGTGAGAATTTTAGGCCTACACATCGAATTGTAGTTGGAGACAGTCTGTTCACTCTAGGCCATCACTTTTGTTATTTGTTTGTATTACTAATTGACCCAAGACATAAAAGTGGTGAGATATTTATGCAAGTATTTTCATTTCAAAAAGGAAGAAGTTCTCCCCCTTCCAGCAGCCTCATTCAATACTGTGAGAGATGGATGGTGAGTCGGAGCACTTTCTGGGGTGCCCCACCCCTAGCTCCCCACTGTGCAGGCATCAATGACAGGCTACCGTTTTCCGATCATCATTAGTCTTACTCCAATATTTTTCTTGAATAAAAATGTTTCTTTTCCTCTATTATACTTGCTGCTTTAGTAAGTGACCTGAGTGCTATAACTGAGGGGCAGCTCCTGCTTTAAAACTTGTGCAGAGCTGGGCAGAGTGGTGCATGTCTGAAATATCAGTTACTCGGGAGACTGAAACAGGAGGATTGTGAGTGTGAAACAAGCCTGATCAATTTAGCAAGGCCCTGTCTCCAGGAGGGTAAGAAAAAATGAAGAAAAGAAAAGAAAAAGAAAAGACTTGCTTAGCGCTCCCTTGGTTCAATTCTGATATTTCTTTTCTTTTCTTTCCTTTCTTTCTTTCTTTGATCATCGAACCTTTTTTTTATTACTTTTAATAAGAAATAACATGAGAGTTTCAAAACACATTAATAGGATAGCCACAATAATTAATACAATGTATATTGTTGTCTTCATAGTAGCTGTTCAGAGTACAAGATGCAGACATGATAACTTTTCTAAACATTATTGGTACAAATATTTTCTTCTCATTGAACTAAGAGAAAGTAGTTGTATACATAGTCCAGTAGTCCATAGTAGTAGTGGGTTTTCAGCAGAACTGGTAATGTTGGAAGCTGTTGACTTGAGCCTACTCAGCATGCTAATCTGGCTGTACATTTTATTCCTTGTAGTTACACTTTTCTGCTAGGTGGTGAAGGCCAAGTTAAAGCAAGACTTATATAATAAACGTGTAATTTTTGTATATGACAAGATCAGTCAAATCCCCTCAGGACTTACCTTGAAGCCATGTACAGTGTTCTGTAGAACTTTGGTCAGTGTCAGCCATCTGGTATTACAAGACAAACAGAAAGAAAGGCTGGTTAAAAAAAAAGCAAAAGCAAACATTTGTGTGGATGAGATAGATGAGTTGCTTTCATTTTCTCAGTTCTAGACTCTCTTCTCCCTGAGGTTTGTACCCTTTCATTGTCCTATAGGTACCTGGAAATTAAGAGTGCTCCTAAGGTTTT
>PVJA010010745.1:32769-56885 GCA_004027025.1 Myocastor coypus
TTTTTTTTATTTTTTTTTTTTTTTTTTTTTTTTTTTTTTTTTTTTTTTTTTTTTTTTTTTTTTTTTTTTGTTTTTTTTTACACAGCTTCAATTTCAAGAAGCTACATTTCTGTTATTTAAACTTTCCAGCCTATGTTATTTGCTTTGGTAGCCAAACTGACTAATATACAAATAGAGTTGAAGATGATTTGAATGATTTTGAACCGAGATGTGGAATTAATGTTAGCTGAAAAAGAAAGAAAGAGAGAGAGAGAGAGAGAGAGAGAGAGAAAGAAAGAAAGAAAGAAAGAAAGAAAGAAAGAAAGAAAGAAAGAAAGAAAGAAAGAAAGAAAGAAAGCACTGCATGCATCCCAGATTGAGAGCACAGGGTGCATTGTCTGAGGAGCCCACGGGGCCTCTGCTCTTGTGAGCAATGGTTGTGTGCCTGCTGCTGCTTACATTTTCGTCCTCTCGGCTTGTTTCACATCTGTAATGAAAATGATCACTCGAGAGTTCAGTGTTCCAAAATAAAGAAACTTTGGCCTGGAGAGCTCATTTCAGCTCAGAAAATAATTTCATTGGTTTAAAGCATTTCTTTTCTTTCTTTCTTTCTTTTAAGAAAATCAATAGTGGTTGTTACATTTCATATTTTATCTTCAAAGTACTTAAGGTTACCATATCTAAGCATGTAAAATTTGTTAGAAATTTAAAAAAAAACTAGTCTTTAACTGTTCCTTTCAATAAGTAGAAGTTAGTAGTGTAGTTATTTAGCTATCGTGTGTGTGTGTGTGTACTCTATATTTTTCTTCTTTCTTTCTTTTCTCCTTTTCCTTCTCCCAATTTCTTTTTTCCTTTTGAGTAGTTTCTTTTGCTTTCATAATATCATAATATCTACTGTGCTTTTCAGATTTTGTTTACTCTTCGAGCCCCCCCCCCCCCCCCCCCGCCGTGGTACAGGAGAGGTACCTTGTCAGGTAGTTCACTCTTTCAGTTTCTTACACTAGGGAGACAATATGATGTTTATACATGTGGGTCTGATTTATTTAACACACTAAAGCTAAGGTATTTTTTCTTTAAATTGCCAAGGCTTCAGAGTGTTCCTGAATTTAACCTGACGCTCTCCTAAGGTTCATGTGCTTCTCAAGTCCTCCTCATTAGAAAACATCCTCACCATCCCTTCAACTTTTCTCTAGAGTAAACTCCCCAGATCACTTTTTCTGCCTTACATGCCTCTGTTCACCTTCACTGAGGTCAGACGTGAAACGGCAACACTTAACTTGTGACCCCTTTCCACCCTTGTCTGCCAGCTTTCTTTCTGAGGTATTTTAGGCTATGTCATTATCCCTTATTACGCCTGTGTGTTTGTTTTGACTTTCTAACTCCGCCTTACTTAATATTTGCAATATTTGCTGTTCCATCTAAATACGTCTACCACGTCTACCTTGTCTTAAATATCAAGTTTGTAAAGATTACATGAAAGTGGTATTTTGGCCTACCAAAAGGAAGATTTAAATATTAATTTAGGATCGCTGCATTTTATCTTTTGGGACTAGAAGTTGAAACTGAGGAAGCCAGAGACTGGCCAGATGCTTTGCTTTTAGCCAAATTAGATTTCCAGTAAATACTTCTAATCTTCCCTGGATACTCTGACTTTAGTGCAATGCTATTACATACTCAATGGCCGATCAATATAAGCTTTAATAATAGTTAAGAGAAAAGGTAATTACAGCCTGAAATTGTAAGCTAAAGTTTCCACTTAACGAAGTCGGCCAGCTTGCAGGAAAATGGAATATTCGCTTGCTTTATTCCCTTTCGCTTTAACTTCTTGCAAAGTAATAGCAATTTAAATTGTGCCGGCGCGTAGATGCCAGAGTTAGCTCCATGGGATCCTGAAGGGAGCACTGACCGACGCTGTGTCCCTTTTCAAGGTCCTTCCTTCACTGCCTGCCATGGGTTCTGTTGCAGGAGGGCAGAGGGGTCCAGGGTGGGAGCTTCTCAAGAAGAACTTGACAGGAGACCAGCTCAGCAGCACCGGGAGCCGCGCATGCGCACGATGCCCTAGGGATGAAACCCGGGAGCATGGGGATGGCGCAAAATAAGGCTTCCCAGCTACTTTCCTGCCCATCGCTGCCTGCAGTGATGCTTGTCTAAGGCAGATAAAGAGGTCCCAGCTGAGGAAGTCAGCTGTAACTTCTAGGAGTTTTAAAATCAAAGACATAGAAAGCAAGAGAACTATAAAGCATATCACGGGCCTTCCGGCTTCTCATCTTTTTACCGTTTCGAGGTAGTTGATTCCCGCAGCTCCCCCAGCTTCCGTGCTTTCTTCTGAGTTCCCAGCCCCGACTCGGGCCCTCGCGCAGGGCTCCATCCGGGCACGCATACCGCAGGCGGTCTGTTGCGTCTTCACTTTCGCTCATCCTCAGGGCAGCTGTGTCTTCAGCGTCTGACCAGGGTCAGCGTGTTAGGGTTATTAGACAGTCGCAGCTCCTGGGGTGTGACTAGCTTAGGTGACCAGTACAGTAAGCCTGGGTGCTAGTGCTTTTCTTCTTCTGCCCATTCCCAGGAGAAAGGCGCGGGTGAAAATCACTGAGAAGACAAAGCCCTGAGTCTCACACCGTGGTCGCTCCCAGAATATGCGCAATCTGGAAAATAAAGGCGGAGAGCAGGGCGATGTCCACCTGGAACATCAGGGACAAGCAGCGATGCCACAAAGTGTCTTCCCACGCTAAATATTTGCTATCTTTTGTCTTAACACATCGAGCAACTAACTAAAATAATTTTTATATGTACATTAGATGCTAAACATTAAGAAACCAACATCGCTTATTAGTATTGCTCTGTTAGATCCCAAGCAAGTGTGTCTATTCTTTAAGTGCAAGTATAAAATGCAAAGTATATGTCTATTACTTGCTGTCTCTATGTTCCTTTGTACCACTTGAAGTTGAAACTAATCAACTGCCTCATATTCTTTTTTTTTTTTTTTTTTCATTTTTGTGTTCAAGCTATTTTATTCTTGTTGTAAAGCCATAGAAGTTACAAATACTTAAAATCTGGGGTGCTGGTGAGATTGTTCAGCTGTCTAAAGCACCTGCTTAGGAAAGCTTAGGCAACTGCAGGGATCGCAGTTCGATCACTGGTGCCACATGCAGGCTGCGGCAGCCATAATTTTAAAAATACTTAAAATTTTAAATTTGTTGTTACATTGGTCTATAGTTTTCTACAGTCTGATGTTTCAAAAAACTTATTTAGAACAAGTTGTATTTGAAGACCATATTAAGTACATACCCTGGCTGGCACATATGTGAAGACTACACAGTCAAATAGTTTTCATTAGGCTTTAAGGCAAGAAATCTTTACAGCACAGATTTCAGGGTTCAGACCTTTAAGTCACAGTGGGACTAAATTTAATACTGGATTAACAGGTCATTTGTTATTTAATGATGTAAAGTTCCAGGAAAAATCATGGCTTATGGTACCTTAAAATATACTTAACACAACATTTTGAAAGGTAGAAATCTTATTTTCCTTCAAGAGCGCTTACAAATTATAGTTGAATGAGAGCGTGGATATAAATAGAGCTTTTCTCCTGACTGGAGGTGTGACTGTCGACCTGGCTCCCTTCCTGCCCAGGTAATTACACCAGACCTTTCAAAATTATTCTTGAAGTTCTAATTAGATACAACCTCCTTAGCTTCCTATTGTAAATGGCTGCGGTGAGCTCTGAGGTGTGGTAAGTGTGGTTCTCATCCATTCCCTGTCCGTGTTGTCCTGAGTGTCCCACTGCTAATCGCTACCCCCAAACACCGCCCCACCCACCTCAGGGTCTCAGAGGAATTGTGGAACTCCCGGGCTCCATCGTCTTCTCAGCCATTTCCCAAGGCTTCTGCAGTTAAACCAAGTAAGACTGAAACAGGAAAATATATGTGTCTTACCAGCTAGTGTGCGCACCGCCAGCAAGAGTGATTTTTTTTTTTTACCCCCTGAATATGTCCTTAGGACCTATTGGGGCTGTGAGGCAGGGAGCTAGGAACCAGATGCTGAAGCACTTTGCGAGTGTGAATGATTCTGTTATGAACAACTTACTGCACAAGGATAGTGTGTACAACGGGGAATTGTCTTAATCGACATAATAGATCATTTTAACATTATTTCGAGGAAACACCAACCCCGACAGAATGCCTGAAATGGAACAATGTGGAATGGAATCATGAAATGTGAATGTTCACAAAGTTAAAAAGACTTTTCTGCAATATTTTTCCATAGTGTATTTGGCCATAAGCCATGCCATCCTGGAAGGTCACATATATATATATATATATATATATATATATATATATATATATATATATATATATAAACTCGGAATATATCTTAGGCAATGACTTTAAAAATATTCTCAAAACAGGGCACACATATTCTTTATGTATATTTACTTATACACGTCATAAATTCGCTAATACATTTACCACCTTGACACTCAATTTCAGGCCTCAGGTAAATGGTCTGAGACCCAGCCACCCCCTCACCTCTCGCCTGCTCAAACTTCTCTTACTTTGTGGTTGTCTAGGAAACAGCCCCACATGCTCCAGATCATGGAGCAGAAGATGCTCCCTCCTCCAGCCAGGATACTTCAGATTCTTAGCTGCCCAGGTGACCATTCCTGGTCCAGTTCTGGTTGCTCCCGTCTCTTTAAAAAGCTGGTCATTGTTCTACACATTGAATAAGCCAATCCCCAAATGACAATCCATTCTGCCTCTGTACATCTTTCTTGCTTATCCCCTATAAACCCTGCAAAGATCAGGATCTGATATTTTTGGAGTGATCCTGACCAGCACCCACTGGTGTAGATAAATCTGCCTCCAAATCTTGGGTGTCCTTTCCATGTTCCTGTTTGCCATAGCAATCTCATGGACCCGAAGTCCAATACATCCCTTAACTCTGACCACACGTAATGATCATCCCTGGAGTTATATAAGTAACTTTCCTGCTTTGCCTATGTTTTCCTTAAGCTAGCAAATCCAGAACCTCTTACAAGGAACCTGAAGATAATGGCCATAAAGCCTGAGATAAGGCGGGCTGGCACATGTCCTCCCCGCAATCCCACACTCTGACGCTCTCTCCCTTTTCTGTCTCAGGATTGCCTGCTGCCTCTGATCAGTTCCCACAACACCTCCAGGACCATAAGTGGTACATTTCTTTCATTTAATGGACTCAAATTTCACTTCCTTGTTTATCTCACTTAGAAATTTACCTCACTGCGTACATACATAGTTAAGCCTAATTTTCCCTCTGGCCAGGGCATTCCACCAGCAAATGGCCTTGTAAGTATTACCTGGTTAGGTCCAATCAGACAGGAATCACAAGATCCAATAGTGATTCCAATGAGACTCCTATGAGAGGGACAGTGGCTCACAGGTGTGATGTTACGCATTGTTAGACGAAGAAGTGTTCCTTAAGGGGCACACCACAAAGGTTCTCAACCAAATCCCTTCAATTTTTGCCTATGGCATTAAAGAATCTACAGACACCCTCAAGAGATTGAACTTAAGACCAAGTCAAATAGAAGCTATATCAACAAGAACCATCACAATATTTATCAAAACTATTGTGATTTCTTTTTTTTTTAATTAAAAGAAAACAAAAACCTTACCCTCTCAATTTGTATTTGACATTCTTAAGAAATGTGTATTTTTTCCAAATTCCACGTCTAGTATGAACAGTGAAAGACAACCAAAAGCTTCCATCAAAGATGCTTCTCCTAGGTCTTCAGGAATGCCTTAAATAACAGCATTAAGCTAGAACAGAAGAAGAATGTTTTTTAAAAAAATCTCCATTTTCAGTAACTGGCCAGTGCTTGTGTTGTTTTCCACTACTTTTTAAATGAATTCCAAGCTTTGGACACTGAAGATTTCTCTATAACATTACTGACAGTAACAGACAAACCATGGAAGGAGGGAACTCGACAACGTGAGTGCTCTGCCAGAGGTAACGCAGTGATAGCATCTGGAAAAAGTATTTTGCAGATCATTTCTTTTCCAGAAGTCTCCACTGCTTATAAAAAGATCCAAATTGTGAGAAGCTTTTATTTTTCAAGCCATATATGATTTTTTTTTTCCTGTTGGGAAAATGTTTTAGTCTACAAAAGTGGTCAGTGTAGTATTACAACAGGACAAGGTCAACTGAGGTTTCTTATAAGAAGAGAAGATTGCGTGCGTGTGGAGACTCTGAGAGCCAGAGGCTGGGCATCGCAATTTTATTTAATATCAAGAGGACTCTGGTCAAGAAGGAAAGCTCTCAGAGGACGAAAGGGGTGGAAGCCTCCATGTCATGCGATGGTGGCATCAAGCATTGAAAATCTACTCCACTCTCTTCCTTGACTTTTAGTGCAACCCCAGATTCCAAAACCAGGGCAAGAACTGTAGGGTCACTCTGGTGACTGGGCCCACACTTTGGAAATATGTACGTCATAAATTTTACAGCATGACTTTGAGCATCTGTAAGTATAGTTGTCATGCTGAAAATTAATTATCATGAGCTAAATTTTTAAACTTAGTTTAAATTTATGTAAAAATTGAATGAATCATATAATATCCTTGAAGTGCCCAGGACCTAGTTTTTTCCTACTTCTTCAGTCTATGCACATTTCAAACTATGAAACATAAAATTTTTCCAGGAGGAAATGTTCTCAGTTACTGTTGTCTAGGAATAAACCCCACTTTTAAATCACAAGACACTGAGTGAGGCCAGCCTGGGCTCCACTGTGACTTTTAGGCTAGCCCTGTCCAAAACTAAGATAAATAAAATGAAACTTCCGATAAAGCTGTGTTAAAAGCATTGAAGATGTAAATCATGAAAAGCAATTTACAGGACTCTGCCGTTTTAAGATGCAGTGTCTCGCCAAGGAAAACAAGAAACACCTCTGAGGACAAGGGCCTAGCAGTGGCATGGCAAAAGGGACTGAGATTTCCAAGAATTAATGGAAAGCAAGAATTTTCCTGTTCAACAAATACAGTACACAGGATAGGCGACCAATGAATCAAAGATGGAGAGCACAGTAGGGCTCCCTTCCACACCCAGCTGGACTACTGCCTGCCCTCCCCAGACCCCGAGCCACACACACACCCTCGAAGACTTACTCAAGGAGGCAAACATAGAAATCCAAGGCTTCCCCCACAAGCCAGCTTTGGGAACTTCCAAAATTCCAAACCACGGTCCATGCACGCTGAATCCTCTTGTATGGCCTATGGCACCATTGCCTCTCCTGGAGCTTAGTGAAGATTCATACATACGTACACCAGGATGAATTATGGGAAAAGCCATGCTCAGTGGATACAGCTGACACTCACACTCCATCAATCCCTTTGCCAGTCATGCTCTGAAAACCCAGTGGGCAACACCCAGAACCTGTGCAATGTTTTCAATGACTATACAATGTGTCATTTTTCTTTTGCAGCTCAGACCTGGTAAGAAAAATGCTGTGAGATTTCTCATATATGCACAGTCTAAAATAATCAAACTCATGAAGTTTGAGCAGAAAGGTGGTTTCCAGGTGGTAGGGATTGAGTGAAATAGGAGGGTTTAGTCCAAAGTTACAAGCTTTCAGTTACAAGATAAGTACTATCTGGAGGTCAAATGTAAAAGTAGGTGACTATGGCTAATAAGTAATGTATTTCCTATATTTGAACATGTTAAGAGAATAGATTTCATCACACACACACACACAAACACACACGCACATACTAAAAGTTAATGGAAGTGACAGATAAATTAATCAGCTTGATTATGGTAATCATGATACATGCCTATCTCAAGACAATACATATGACATGTCACAGTTATGATGGCCAGAGTAATATATATCTGATCTTTTTACCCTATGCATCTCTTCCATCTGTCTATTTATCTTTAGGCCTTTTTCAGCCTTTATTGGCGAAGTATATATATAGATAAAATATTTCCCTGAATTCTTTGGGCTGCTCTAGCCAGTTAGGTGGGCCAGAGGAGAGGCGGAACAGCGGGAAGCACAGGTCATACCCAGGGCTGGCAGCTGGCATTTGAAGCTGAGCAGTCATGTGACACCCAGCTTTTCACCTGTGGGATTAGACACTATGATGGTTTCAGAATGAAAATGAGTTAGAGGACATCCAACTGGTGTCCACTGGAGAAATGCTTGGTGTGGCGAACCACCCCACCATAGCTGGTGTCAGAAGTGTTGATGCGAGTCACTAAAAGCAGAAGAGAAACAGTGAGGAAAGGGCATTTTGGTTTCAGAACACCTAAATGTGAACTGAGTTTCATCTCAATAAAGTGGGGAAATAATTAATAAAAGCTAATGACTGATCAATGATGAGCTTATCAAAAGGTTGAATTACTCTTTTTTCTTCCATTTTTTGCTTTTGCATGAAGGGTAGCTAAATTTTAATTTATATTATATACAAATACAAATAGATATATTTTAAGGCATACAGCATAATGTTATTTATGTGTATATATACACAATAACCTTTATATTTTAAAAGTACACAGTTACGCAATGTAATTATATTGTATACAATTACATTTATATTTAAATGTACACAGTTACATGTATATTTAAAATAAATGAAACTATAGTTTCCCAAAATAACATAAATTTAAAAAAAAAATAAATAAAGGTGATTTGAAACTCATTTGATTTTGATTTCCAGCCATAGTTCAAAATGAACTGAACAACACATTTTTTATTTAAAATTACTCTGTTCCCCATTATATACATTAGCTTTAGACAGGTGTTAAAGACAAAGAGCTGGGAGTGGAGGTGAAATCCTATTCTATGATTCCCTTTTCCCTAAAACGCCTACGGTTAGCAGGTCTGCAGCCTACATGGAAGTGCATCAGGTAGAGAATAGTTTAACAAACATTCAACTTGCAGCCAGACGATTTCGTCTCTGGACCTCAGTTTGGTCACCTATAAAATGAGTGGTGAATTAGAGTGACACGAGTTTAGGTTAGATGTTCCACGCTGCCATATCCTGTTCCGACAACTGATTCAGTGTTTCTCTCCTAAAAAGCAGGCCTCGCCCTTCTAAGCTTTCCAGAGAGGAGTAAAAGTGAGAGGGAAGTGGAGAGGTGGGACAGCAAGGGGAATGTCTCAGTTACTTTTCCTTCATTGCTGGAACAGAAGAGCTGAAAACCAAGCTTAAGGAAGTAGGTCTTATTTGGCTCGCAGTTTGTGGAGGTTTCAGTCCACACTTGGCTGACTCCAAGGCAGAGTGGCACAAACTGGAGGGCAACAGTTGACGATGGTGGCAGAAAACAGCAGCAGCAGCACAGGTGACACAGAGCAAGCCCCTCCCCCTTCCTTGTGCTATACCCAGTGTGTCTGACCCAGGGCGGGTATAGCACTCACACCCATAATCCCAGCATTGGATTATGCATTGATCACAAATTCCAGAAGCTGCCGCAGCGACTGCACGAGGCTTGGGGGGGGGGTGGCACCTAGACACCAAGGATAACAGGGAATGAGACCATAGCCACCCTTGCTACGAGGGTCAGCAAAGGCCACTGTGAAGAAGTTTCATTGCATAAATGAAGAGAGCCAAGTGTCTCAACTTCCTGTCAGAAACATAAAGATCGATTATTCTACTCAGTTCTAGAATATTTAAACTATATACTGCATGTTCCGCTTTTACGGTGCTTTTAAAATCGATACTCGTCAACACGCAAGGCGTCCTTCCTAAGACCTAATACAGTAATGTGATAAAGCAGGGTGTTTTGTTGCCAGTGGGCCCTATCTGTAACTATGGCTCCATCAGACTACAAATGGAGCTAAAACCTTCCATTATGTGGGGATGCCGAAGTACAAGACATTACTCATATGATTATAGTGATACTGAGCTGCCATTGTATAAAATGGATCGGTACTTCAGCTATGGATAGAATGTAATACTTTATGATAATAATAAATGGCTGTCATTGGTTTATATGGTTGGCATACTATGCTTCTGTAGTTTTAGAGTGCAATCTTTCAACTTACAGAAGCTTATGCTAAAGCATTAGGCTGTATTAGGCCAGCAGCAGCTTCATAGTCCGGGTTGCCCATGTCTCTTGATTGCACAAGAGGTCATGTCAAGTGACTCTGTCACGAAGGTTTATGTGATCACATTCTGATAATCTGTCAGTGACAAATGGTCTCCTGACACAGTTCTCGGCCCATATCATGATTGTTAAAGGATATGTGCCTGGACAGTGTGGTGTCTTCTGCCAGAGCTCCTATCTGGAAGAAAGAAGAGTGAGCATGAAGGGTCAGCTCAACTTCCTCGCACTCAAGTGTCCCCAAACGTCCCATCTAGTTTTGCGAGTCCTGGAACTAACCTCACCTGGCTTTCAGTGTTCATAGCTCCGAATTTAGTCTGATCAGACAGTTTCTCAGTGTTTCTTTGTCTCAGTCTTGACATTTTTGAGGAGTATTGGGCAGGTATTTTGTAAAATATTCCCTAGTATTTTTTGTCTTAAGTAGTCTCATGATTGGATTAAGGTCATGCATTTGTGGCAGTATATTAATAGAAGCAATATACTATTTGTACTGTATCATATGGATCTATGTATGATGTCACTATGCTTTATTAGTAAAGAGGTTAACATTCATCATTTGATTAAAGGAATGTCCGCCAGTTTTGTCCAGGTGTAAGATTTTATGTTTTCCTTTGTAATTAATAAGTTTCATGTGAGGAAGGACTTAGAGAGCATGTATATATCCTGCTTACCATCATCTGTTCTATGAATCTCAGCAACCACTGGAAGCTGCAGCAATCAGCACCGGGTGGTTTGCCACGTGGGGCTTTCTAGTCCTATCGCTACTTTTACAGGCTTCTCCTAGGCGGGAGAGGGATGCACTCGCCACGTATTTGCGGATTGGGCCACTCGCTGATCGAGTGAGTGCTTTATTTCATCATCATGAATTCACGGATATGTATTTCGTATTATGGGCCATAATCTGTAACCATCTTATTTTATTATCTCAAATTTCTTTGTATTTGATAATATGAAGAAACTGATGTACTTTTGATTCATTCCAACAATTTCAAACACTTCCTTACATTCTAGCCTGCAAGGTATCCCAAATTTATCTTATTATAATACAAGAAAAATATCCATTTGAGAGACAATGAATTTACAAAGCAAGATAGGGGCTAAAGACATGTCTAATAAAAATGCATGAGTTAACCTTTATGGAATTGTGATCACAGTTAATAAATAATAAGCCATAGAAGGGATGGTGAGATCACTCAGCAGACTGAGTGCTTGCTTAGGTAAGCTCAAGGGCCAGGGTTTCATCACCAGAACCATAGGCCATGCCAGCCCCAACTCTGGGACTGCTGAACCAGGGATGGAATCCAGGCATAGTGGACACACCTATAATCCCAGTATAGGGAGGCAGAAATCAGAAAGATCCGTACAACCCTGAGCTATGTAGTGAGACCCCCCACATATATAATAATAATAATAATAATAATAATAATAATAATAATAATAATAATCAGAGGAGAAGCAATTTTGAAACAAAATTGGCTGAACATTTTCTAAAATATATGACCCAAATTAATTGATTGTACATTGAAAACCACTGCAGAAATATAAGCAGGTTGATCAGTAAGAAAATCAAACTTAGAAATACAATAGATGAATTTCTGATAAACAAATGAAATAGGTAAAGCAAAACAGCACTTAAGGAAAATATATTTGCTTCAAATGAACAATTCTAATAGCCATCTTCACTGCAGAAACTACAGAAGCTATAACTCAATGGAACAGAATTTTTAAAATGATGAAAGCAAATATGAAACTACCACCCTACAATTATACACCATTTCTACTTCTCAAATATGTTGAGTTGTAATCAAATTAATATATTCTATCACAAATAAAATCTTAGCAATTTTATTGCTAGTATACATTGACAAGTTTAGATTTTCTATAGAAGGAAAAATAGTTTCAGTTGAAAACAAAACTGCAGGGACCGGGGAGATAGCTCTATGACACAAGTGCCTGCCTGGCAAGTTCAAGGTCGTGAGTTCGAACCCCAGTCCTGGGGGGGGGGGACAACTGCATTAAGTAATCCTTGCAGCTATGAGATCTCATAGTAGAGTTCATTGAACAAAGCAAAACTGATTATTTTTTTCCAAACATAGTTTCTCAGTGTGAAAGAGTGATTGAATAAGATTTAGCAAATAGCAGAAATAAGGGCAATCTAAATGACTAAATGGGCAAAGCTGGGCCACTTCAGGGGAGCTACCAACTGGATGAATAAAAGCAGTGGGCAAGTAAGAGGGAAGTGAAGAAAACGTGTAACCGGGACACAAGCCAGACCACAGGAAAGTCGCAGCATCCTCTCATTATGCTGAGTGCTTGGTGCAGGTTGGTGGCCATGGATTTGTGTCGCCAATCCTTGTGGTACAGAATATTATTTCCTACAAACAGTCTCAAGATGAGATCGTAGAAAAATCTACTAGCCTAGTTCATCCACCCGAAGACTGGAGACACTATCAGAGGAGAAGAGATGGTTATATTTGTTAGTGACTATACGGGGTCTTCTGTTATTGTGCTAGAATTAATTTATCCCCACATGTATGCACTACATAATAACTACATTTTTGTAGGAGTTGGTATGTGCATTTACCACATCTTAATTTTGTTTATTTCATCCTTTTTCCCTCTCCCTCCTCCCTCCATCCCTTGATTCACTTCCAATGTGAACAAAATCAATATCTCTACTTCTTAATATCTGTCTCTTACTTTTCTTTTTATTTGTACTTTAGATTTCTCATATAATAGTATTGAAACTGTGTGACTGACTTCACTTAGCATATGGTCTTAAGGAGCATCTCTTTTCTACAGATGACTACAGTTTGTCCCACTTACGTCCCAACAGTGTTCGATTTGTATGGTTGTATCCAGTTGTCCCTTCAAAGCCCCCTGCACTGATAGGTAGAGAAAGGCCTACGTAAAGAGGCAATGACCAGGAATTATCCTGACCAGTTAAATAGATTGGGATGTCATTTGTTATAGAGAATAGATATGGCACAGGTGGGGTATCTTTGGAGGGTAAGACTATCAGTTCAGCTCCAAATAGTGGAGTAGAATGGCTTAGATCTGAAATGTCTCCACCTAAAGTATGAAGGGTCATTGAATGATGGTATACTGTATGCAGCAATGTATTTCTATTCGCAGGGGATTTATACTCAGTGATGCAATGAGTAACTAAGTTTGCTGTTGGAAGGTTGGGCCAAGGGACTTGCCAGATAGCTCAGCAGACTAAAACACCTGCCTAGACAGCAGTCAGAGTTCAATTCCCTTGTTGTACCAGCCACACCCCTGGGGCACACTGAGAGGGCCTTGAGACTGGGCATGGTAGTGCATGCCTGTAATTGTAGCACTTGGGAGGCTGAAAACAGGAAGCAGGAGGAACACTATGAGTCAGATTTATGTAGTGAGACCCTGTGCACCCTGTATTAAGTATAAAAAAAAAAAATGAGGGCTGGTTGTGGGCCATTGGCAGTATGACCTGAAAAGGTCTCTCTCTCTGTCTCTCTCTGTCTCTCTGTCTCTCTCTGTCTCTCTCTGTCTCTCTGTCTCTCTCTGTCTCTCTCTCTGTCTCTCTGTCTCTCTCTTTCTCTTTCTCCCTCCCTGACCTCAATTGTGGGAACAGCTTCCTTTCTTGGGCCATTTCCATGTCCTCCCTCCTATAGACACTCAAGAATGATTGAATTCTCTAAAGATCATGAGCCAAAATAAATCTCCCCTCTTTAAATTGTGGGTGTTGAGAATTGCATCCTGGAAGCATCTAAGACATGGAGATTAAATTGTCCATGTGGTAGGAAAACAGATCTGTGAGGTAGGCAGCTGGCTGTATAGGTGGAAAAGTTAGAAAAATAAGCCAGACAGTCACAATTTCTAGATAGGAATTCCAGAAGGAAACTAAGAGGCCAAGTAAGCAGATTGTACAGATTATATAATTCTCTCCCAAACTTAAGAATCACTGATTATATGTTTTAATGACTGAAATTATTTTACATTTCAGTATGGGCTTGTGATCTGTATGTTCATGTTTTATATGCATCGCACATGGACATACAGTTTCTTCAACTTGATGATTATCTCTTCAATTTCAAGACCGTTTTATGACTTTGTTTCAAGGATACTTGAAGTAAGACTGTGGACATAGTAGGTCATCCTTTCTTTCCTACTGAATATGTCACCACTTAGTCTATGTTCTGGGTGATGGTTATAAGGGTCATAAATGGCTAATACCATGCTGGCTACCACATACTTACATGACACGAAAGTCTTTCTTTGCTGTTTGCCTCCTTTCAGGAAATAGTAAGGTAAGCTCCACTTGTCAGCCACACTGGCTTGAACATCACTGAAGATCTGTTAGCGCATAGTTCTGGGTGCATCTGCACGGGTCGGGGTGGTCTGACCTTAAGTATTCCTTCTGAATCCCAGCATTCTCCTCTCTCGTTCTAGTTCTGGGTTCTACCTGATGGCTCTTGCAAGCTATGCAGCTTTGCTCCACCATGCTCTTCCAAGGTGACTCTCCTGCCTTGGGGTGATGTGAGCAGGGACTAAATCCTCTGAAGCTAGGGGCACAAACAAAGCTTTCTGCCTTTGATTTGTGTATGCTGGGCATTTGGCCTTAGTGATGAGAAGCTGACCAGTGCGCATTTAGTTCTCTTCCACAGGTTTCCTGTTGTATTGGTCAGGGTTTTACTTACAGGAACAGAATAGATATAATATAAGGAATGGATATTAACAAAAAATATACAATGTATAAGGAACTATAAGATTGGCTTACAATAGTCAGCCACAGAGTCAGAGGAGAAAGCATGCAGAGGGCGTCTGCATGCTCCAGACTGAAGAATTCAATCCTGAGGTCAGGACTTCACTGCAGCACTCTGTGTAAGTCTCTATCCGTCGGCTGCTGGGTCTGCAATGCAAGACTGAAGTGTCTGTAGTGGACGCTGAAGAGTCTGCGCTGGATGGCAAAAGATCCGAACTGAAGGCTGAAGAATCTGGGCTGTAAGCCAGATGATGAAGTGAAGGCCAAATGCGAAGACTGAAGCTTCTCCGACATAGTGAAGTCTTGACTCCTTCCTCAGCCCTTTAAAAAGTCCCTTTGTGCTCAGTCATTCTGACGTGGGCCCATTTTGCCCTAGGGTGGAACCAATCATATCCCAGGATGGGCCCTTGATCCCGCTCTAGGGAGAAGCCAATTGTACCCAGGGCGGGGCTCCCACCAACAGAGAACCGGGCTGCTGAGTCATCCAGCCAAGTTGACACAATGTATCAACCATTACACCTGTCTTTTCACTTTTTGGTGGGTTAGCTGTACTGTGCACTATTAGTGATGAATTACACGCCAAGAAAAGCGTTGTGGGGAGAAGCTCAGAAGATCAAAGAAAGGCAAGGAGAGACGACCATATGCAACTGTATGCCAGCAACCCAGACAATACAGAAGAAATGGATAGATTTCTACAACCACAAAATGGACCAAGAGTAAGTGATGAAGAAATAGAAAAACTTGGGGCTGGGAAGATAGCTCAGTAGAATAAGTGCTTGTTTGGCAAGTGCCAGGTCCTGAGTTCAATTCCTGGTTCTGAAAAAAAAAAAAAAATAGAAAATCTGAACAAGACAATAGCAAGTAGACAGGCTGAATCAGCGGTCTTGGCTTAACTGGTGATTTAAAAATAATGAGTACCAATTCTTTTTCAAGCTTTCCCAAAAAATGAAGAGGAGAGAACACCTCAACATTTGTTTTACGAAGGCAGCATTAACCAATATCAAAATTAGAAAGTCACTATAAGAAATTACATTCCAATATCCCTTACTAACATAGATGAGAAAATTCTCAACCTGTTGCAAACTGAGCTCTACATCACATTGAAAGGATCACATACGATGATCCAGTGAAATGCAAGAACATTTCACATATGTGAATTAAAAATGTGACATAGAACATTAGGAAATCCTATGTTCATCTCAGCACATGAGGTAAAAGCATTTGAGATATTTCAACATCTTTTCATGACCAGAAGTCTCCACAAATTAGCTGAAAAAGAATGCATTGTGATGTAACAGGAGCCATATGTGAGACTCCCACCGCCAGCGTCGTGCCTAAAAAAGAAAAGCTAAAAGCTTTTTTTTCTAGGATCAAGAACAAGATGAGGATTGCTATGCTTTTCTACTTCTGTGAGATACAACGCGTCATAGCCAGAGTTATGACGCAAGGAAAAGAAAATACACCCTCTAAACTGAAAAAGAAGTAAAACCGTTCTTCAGTTTCCAAGACTTTTTTTTAAAAAAGCCTTAAAATTTCTATCAAAAAATAAAGATGAATAAGTTCAGTAAATTACAGAACAAAAATTAATTATAAAATCATTTGTGATTGAAAATGCTAACAAAGAGCCATGAAAAAACCCTTGCTAATTAAAAATCTATAAGCTAGAAACTATAAAATATTCATACAGAAAATTGAAAAAAGACACAAGCAAGGGGAAAGATGTCCCACCGGCATTAATTGGAAGAATTAACATTATAAAAGTATACATATTACCCAAAATGATTTATGAATTCCATACAACTCTTGGAAATTACAGTGACACTTTTCACAAAGTAGAAAACAAATTCTAAATTGTGTGTATGGACCCAAAAAGGACCCCGAAATTGCTAGAGCAGTCTGGAGCAAAAAGATCAAATCTCGAGGTATCACACTACTAGAAGCACATTACAAAATTTTAGTTATCAAAACAGTTTGGTAGTAGTATGAAAACAGATACAGAATAAATGGAATGAAATAGATATCCAGAAAAAAAAAAATGAGTACACCTGCCATGCATTGTTCTCCAAAGTGCCGAGAAAACACACAAAAGGAAAAGCTTCAATAAGTTGGAAAACTTGATATTCACATGCAAACATACAGGATCTTTATTTCACATGATATACAAAAAAGCAATGGAAAGTGTGGTAAATATTTAAAAATAAGACCTGAAACTATAAAACTACTGGGAGAAAGCATAAGGGGAACAGATTCTTAACATGAATGTGGGCAACAATTTCTGGCCTAGGATACTCTAAGCACAGATAACAAAAGCATGGATAAATTAAAAATCTTTGAGAAGCAACAGAAAAATCAATGAAAAAAGACAGCCATAGAATAGGAAAATATATTTGCAAAGTATGCATTTGGCAAGAGCTTTATACTCAACGTATATAAGGAACTCAAACAATTTTTTAAAGTGTATTTTAGTACAGAGTCTATAGTGTCTCACTACACAGATCAGACTCGGAGTGGTCCTCCTGTTTTCAGCCTCCCAAGTGCTGGGATTACAGGCATGTGCCACTACGCCCAGTCTCAACTATCCTCTCAGTGCACCCTGGGGGCAGGGGTGGCGTGGCATGTGGTGCCAGGGATGGAACCCTGGTCCCTGCACTTTGCCTAAGCAGGCACTTCAGTCTGCTGAGCTATCTGGTTGGCCTTTAGGAACTGAAGCAATTTAACAGCAAGAAAACAGCACAATTTACAAATGGGCAAAGGACCCGAGGAACTACTTCTCAAAAGAAGACATGCAGAGAACAGTCAGTACATCAGACCATGTTCAACATCATTAATAATTAGGGAAATGCAAGTTAAAACATAGATATTAGTCCTATCTGTTAAGATAACTATTAAGAAAAAGAAAGTGACTTAGTCAGAATATAAGAAAAGGGAATGTATGAACACTATTGGTGTGATTATAAATTAGTATGACCACTTTTTTTTTTCAATCTATTTGGTTGTTACACAGTCTCACCACGTGACTAGGACTGGTGGTGATCCTCTTGCTTTCGCATACCCAGAGCTGGGGTTACAGGCGCGCACCACCAACCCAGACTCTGTGGCCTGCTCAGCCAGCCGCGGTGGTGGGGCCTGTATAGTGCACGATGCCTGGGATCTAACCCTGGTCCCTGCACCTGCCTAAGCAGACATTTTAGGATGCTAAGCTATCTCAGCAGCCCAGTATGACTTTTTTGAGAAATGCTTTAGAGATTCTTCAAAAAATTAAAAACGACATTAGCAAATGCTATGGTATATGCCTAGATGTCCCCCAACGACTCACATGCTCACGGTTGGGCCTTTGGGGAGGAGCCTAGATCAGGATGTGACCTCGATCATGAACTCGTACATTGCGCTGGATTAGTCCACCAGTGCGCTGCTAGCCGAATGTGAGGTTCCCCTCACTAGGTGGGAGCTAGCGGGGAGAAGTGGGTCAAGGTGGAAGCGGCCTGGAAGAATGAATAGAAATATGAATATAAATATAAATAGATCTTGGTATACAGCATAAAATGATTAAATCAGGTTACCTTCTCACTTATCATTCATATTAGTCAGTGTTTACTAGCAAGATAGATTTAATGCAGGACACAGAAATATGTAACACTTTGCAAGACTGACTTAGGATGGCTGTCCATGAAGGCTGGCACGTTTCTCCTCCTCCTTTGATGGCACACTGCTTCCTGCCTGCCTGCCTGCCTGCCTGCCACGGGGACTCTTTCTTCTCTGCTAACCCCAGTTTCCATGTGTCACTCTGCCCTGGAGCCATAGTCCCTGGCTAAAGACTTAAATCCCTATAAACTATGAGCCAAAGCTAACCTCCTCCTTCAAGCTGTTGGCGTTGAGTGTCGGGTGTCCATGACAAGAAAGTACCAGCATATAATCCAGCAATTCCACTTCTGGGCATATATTATAAAAAGTTGAGTTGTACATGTTAAGGAGAGGTCTGCGCTCCTAGATGGCAGCACTATTCATAGGGCCAAGGCGAGGCACCGAGGTAAATGTCCACTGGGAGATGAACAGAGAAAGACACTGTGGCAATGCCATGCAGCCTGAAAAGAGAAGAAAACCCTGGCATGTGTGACAGGAATAAAACTGGAGGTCATTGTGTTAAGTGAAATAAGCAAGGACTTGCAAGAACAATGCATCAGGACCTCTCTTCAATGTGGAATGTAGAAGAGCGGAGCCCCCAGAAGCAAACTACAGAAAGCTAGTTAGACAATGAGGCAAGGAACTGGAAAATAATGCTTGGGGTTTGTAGCTTCAGATGAGATAATTAAGTTTTGCAGCTCTATTGCATGGCATAATGACTATAGCTAGTGATAGCGTATTGTATACTTACAATTTAGGAAAAAAGATCATTGAAATTTTCCCAAATCTGATGTGATAGGTAGCAGATTGTGTTAACTGGAGTGAGAACTGCCTAGCTACGTTAGATCACCATAGGTCGGGGTGTGGCTGAAGGGCTGTGCTGCAGAGCTGCGGGGACTTACTGGCCGGAAGTGACAGCAGCCGATACACCAGTTGCCTGAATGGTGTAAAAGGGAAGCAAGGGCGACTGCGCCTCTTTCTCAGGGGATCAGTCTTCATCATCCCCTCCGACATTGCCAACCATTCAGCCTTCCGGCGCAGACCTCCCGCCCCCACACCCGCAGACCTGCACAGGTCCCGAGGCGGAGCCCCAGCCCTGAGTGGGATCCTCCCGATGCCCACTGCACAGGCAGCCCTCCGCATGCCTCTGCGCCTGACCATGGGCGGCCGTCGTAAGCCAAACTTGTGATTATCATATGTTTCTGTATCTTGCATTAAATCTGTTTCTCTGCTTCAAATTATAAGTGAGATGACAACTTGATTTAATTTCTGCAGGGTATATCAAACACTCTATACTCAGTATATATATATATTTTTTCAATTATACTGAAGAAAAAAGCTATTAAGAACAAAATAGATCTTGAAATTTTTCACCACAAGAATAATAGGCAAAGTGGTACACATTTTGACTAACTGTATCAAAGCATTTCAGAGTTTATGCATACATGGAAACAGCACAATGTACATCACAAAGACATAGAATTTTTTATTTTTATGCATTCATAAAATTGGAGGAAAAAACAAATGAATAGAAAGTTTAAATATCAGGCAGAAAGTGAATATAGAAGAAAGGACATTAAATTGATTATGCTTTAATTTATAAACTGATTCTAAAAATTAATCATTTCTTTGAGTACAAGCCTGAATCCTGACCACAGACTGAGTAGAGAAGAAAAAGTTTGAGTGTCTAATAATCATGAAGGGATTATGTAATTACTTTTCATACTATATAGTGTGAAACCTTGTACACGGAAAACGTGAGAAATTTTAAGCCTAAAAAATTACTGTCGGTTACTTCTTAGTTACATGATTTGGGGCAGACCCCTTAATTTTTCATCTGAAAAATGAAGTAAACAGTTATCAAATTAGGTTGTTTATAAAAAGCCTTAAGCGTGAGTGTAGCCCTAACTGCAACTATCAAGGAAATGTAATGTGATTCAACGCAACCACAGTTACAGGGCCTACCTAGGCTTCATAAAGCCTGTATTGGTTAAAGAAAACAAGACAAGAGTTCGTTCCTTTCAAGATTTTGCAAAACTAGCACCGTTGAGTTAATTCACTCAAGATTTTGTTCACCTGTTTTAAAGCAAACCTAGGATTGGTGAAATAGGTCAGCAAACTAAGCACCTGCTTAGGCAAGCACAGGGACCAGGGTTCAATTGCCACTACTGCATGCCATGCCAGTGCCACCCTCAGGCATGCTGAGCTGGCAACAGAGACCAGGTGTGATGGTTGATGTCTACTTGTCCCCCCAAAGCCTCATGCAGTCATGGGCAGGGACTTCTATAGATTGAGACTTGACTCATGAGTCACTGGGATTATGCGATTTAGTACTGATCTAGAGTTTGAGACTTGATCCATGATTCCTGGGATTATGTGTTTTAAGTACTTCTGGGATTATGGGTGTAGCCTAGGGCGGATGGGCTGAGGCAGAGAGCCTGAATGTAACATAAAGAGAGACAGAGAGACAGACTCAAGCTGCTGTCGCTGTTGCTCTCTGCTCCTTTGGTTGCTTCATTGCCTCTGTCCCCATTTTATTGCTGTTCTGCCGCCATGAACTGGATGCTCTCTGCCCTGTTCCACTCAGCGTTGGGCCAGCCGAATATGAACTGAAACCTCCAGTAACTGTGAGCTAATAAACCTTTCCTTCCTGCATTTAGAGTGTTGGGTATTTGTCCCAGCAACAAGAGCAGAGTAACTCAGACACTCAGCAATAAGACATGCGCAAGTTTTAATGAAATTCCTTAGCACCATAAGGGAAACGTGAGGGGGTAAGGAAGACTTCAGCCTACTCAAGGAGCCGGAAGAGAATGCGATGGCTCCATGGAACTCTTTGGATCAGGACTTAAAATGGCCCCATGTTCTCCCAGTGCAGAGGACTCACAGGTGCTCTCAGTGACAGAGGTAACTGCTGACTTGGCTGTTGTTGCAAATGCCTTTCCATCTGCTCTAATTCTTAGACCTGCGCTTTTTCTACTGTTTGGCCAGGACTAGGGATGCTCTTCATTTGGCATCTGCTCGATGGCAGCGCCTTGCTTTGCTAATTTCAGAATGAATTATTTGAAGTGAAACCTTTGACAGAAGCTGACTACCACAACCAACCTGAATTGTTTTCTCCGTTATCCGGAGTTAGTTGCATGTTCCCAAATCAAGAGATTCCCACTCAGGCAGGTGGAAAGCCTGTAGTCTGTGTCAGACAAGCAGACTTTGAAATGTACAGCTGTGTTTCACACAATAGCACCAGCACTATTCATATGTAAAACCCACCCTCTTTAACAGGAGGTTAATGCTCAGTAAAATATTACTAAAATATGAAGAAAACTGTAATTCAAGTATCCAGAGTTCAGAGTATGAGCTTATAACGAAAAAAACTGAAGAATTTAAGTGAAGTGCTTGTGTTGATTTCACTAAAAAGCTTTTGACGTTTTAGTATACCCAGCGGGGTCAGAGGTTGTAGGCTTCCTGTTTGGATGAGGCAAAAAAAAAAAAAAAGCAAAACTCCAAATCATTCATGATTAAAAAAAAAAAAAAAAAAAAAAAAAAAAAAAAAAAAAAAAAAAAAAAAAAAAAAAAAAAAAAAAAAAAAAAAAAAAAAAAAAAAAAAACCTACAGAAAAGTAGGATAGATGGTCTTTATGTCAATCTGATAAAAGCTGTCTATGACAAGCAACATCATACTAAATGATCAAAAATTGAAAGCTTTCCCTGTAAAATCAGGAACAAGACTGGAAAACAGAACAGATACAACACATAAAGACATATGTATAACCAAAGATTTTATAAACAAAACCTCAGTCACACGGGAATTATCACCAAGAGTCAGTAACTAGTGTCTTATACTGTTATAAAGCATTTTCACAGCAAAGGAAATCACCAATGAAATGAAAAGACAATGCAAAGAATGGGAAAAAACATTCCAGCTGTTCTGGAGGCAAAAGGTCAGCACCTAGAATATATAAATAAGTGTAAAGAATCAGATCTTCCAAGTTTAAACACCCAATCCAAAAATGGGCAATTGAAAGGAATAAATATGTCTCAAGGGAAGTACAAATAGCAAGCAAATATATGAAAATAGGATCAACATCACTGGTCATTTGGGAAACGTCAACTAAAACAATACTAAGACTCCATCTTACTCAGAAAAGACTGACTGTGTTAAGAAAATAAGGAATAGTAAGTGCTAATGGGGCTGTGGAAAAAAGCGGTCCTTCTCCCTCATTGGTGGGAGTATAAACTGGTGCAAACGTTGTGGAATCAGTGTGGCGATTCCTAAGAAATCTAGGATTGCAGGTCCATTTTGCTCTCAGACTGGAAGAATCAGACACATCGTACCACAGTAACATAGGTGCACCCATATTTACAGCAACATATTTTATAATAGTTAAATCTTGGAAGCAATCTAAATGCCCACCAACCCATGATTGGATGAACAAGATATAGAGCAAAAAGGAAGGAACTGTTCAAAAGGAAAAGGGCAGTAGGAGGGGAAGGGAAAAGAAAGGCAAAACAAGAAGATTAAAGTGAAAACAGAGCTTTGTGAATGGCAAGGAGAAGGGCATTTGAAGCGAGGGGCTGGGAATGTGCGAAAAGCGACCTCAAGATGCATCACGTATAAGAACAAATGCTCTAGGATGAATGTAACCATTATGTGTACCTGAGTTGCATCAATAAATTTAAATAAACTATGAAAATGTGTTTTATATTCCTGGGAATTTTTTGTTTGCTTGTAGGTTGTTTTTATTCTTTGAGATGTGCTCAGAAACATGAAAATGAGAGAGAAAGATAGCAAAGTATTTCATTTTCCTAAAGCCATAAACGTTGTATTATTACTAATTGGATTATGGTATGTAGCTCTTCCAATATGGATTATTAAACAATATCCTTAGCATGTATAATAGACCTATTGAGAGACACAATCCGTATTTCACTACCATCCCACCTGGAGTCCTACTTATCTCAAAAGAGAGAATTATGTTTTGCCATTTCAGTTGCTATATAGCTTCTTCATATGTTTTGTCTGTAAAACAAAACATACACATTGTGAAAAGGACAAATTCTGTACAGTGTGAAAAGAAACCATCTAGCTTACATAGGCACATATTTTTACATATTTGTTTCTAAATGTACAAACAGGATCTGCTCTACAAAATGCTCCAGGAGTGTATTTATTTCAAATTTATGTAATCAGCCATGTTGCAAGATGGTATTCAAAGAAAAAAAAAAAAAAAGAGGCTTAAAGATATGTGATCTTTGTTTCATAGCTAACATCCTTTCTCTTTCTGTAGACTGATAAGTGAGAGAGATTCAAATATACTTAATGTCCAAAAATAGACTAAAATGTAAAATGTATTTATGTTTAAAAATATAATCATAATTTCAATAACAAACTCCAGCCAGAAGACAACCTTTTCTGTGAAAGGAGGGAACAGTTAAAGACAAGGCTTTTCAGGCTATTGTTCAGCTTGTAAACTTTCTAAGCAGATCTCCAGATGTTACCCTATAAAATTGCCAGAAGAGTTCAGTTCATTAAAGTTCATTGTAGATTAGAACCTTGGACATATTTCCAAACATTATTATCATTCTCTTTCCCTCTGTCTCCATCTCTGTTTTCTCTCCTCCCCTCTCCTCCCCTCTCCTCTCCTCTCCTCTCCTCTCCTCTCCTCTTCTCTCTCTCTCTCTCTCTCTCTCTCTCTCTCTCT
>PVJA010010746.1:0-56602 GCA_004027025.1 Myocastor coypus
AAAAAAAAAAAAAAAAAAAACCGGATGTGCTTCAAAATAACTGAGAGGATTTTTGAGATAAATAGCTGAGGATACAGATGAAACAAAATTGAGTAACTGGAAAAGCTAAGTGATAATATGTGGGTATTCATTATTCTACTCTGTTCTTGGCCATGTATGCTACATTTCATCATGAAAGACTAGTAATAGTCACATAAATAAAAGTACCATAAGCTGTTTGCCAATCAGTGTATTAATATGTAAAAGTAGGAGAATGAAAATATAAGGAAAGAGTTATTCTTCATTTCTAATTTTTGTTGCCTGTGAAGACTTTAGGCTGGGACTATGGCAGTATGTAAAGAGGTCTGTAGCTATATCCACAGTGTTTCATTTCTTAAATATAAAACTTGAGGCAGAAATGATAGAATATTAACAGCTGTAGACTTTGAAGTATGGATGCTATATGTAATATTTTGCCTACACTGTCTGCAATTATTTTAAAATCTAAAGTTAAAGTATCAATCATTCGTGATCAGATATGCAGCAAAATAATTTAGGAATATAGTTTTATCATGTTTCTGTGGATTTGGCTAGGTAGCGAATTTAACAGGAATACTATTCTCCAAGACCAAGCCTTGCACAAGGTTATATGTTGGGAAGTGTTTGTCAATTGGCAATATGCTAAGTCTCACATTTCCAAACTTTTTCCAAACAGCAAAAGGCATACATGAGCTTATTTGACCCATTCAACCTGTGGAAGGCTTATTGCCATCAACCTTTAGGCCAAGTGCAAATCCATTGATTTGATGAATTTAAGTAGATATAGAACATGCAACAACCACATAAATACGTTAACAGAAAAATCTCATTTTAAGTAGGAAGTTCACTGTTACCACTGGACTCAGGTCAAGTATCTGTTTTAGAGCTCTTAGTTGAATACCTTCAACTGGACTACATCCTCCCCATTATTTTGTACAACACTCCTTCACAACATCTGAACATGTCATTTGACTTGTGTGCCACTCTTAAGACAGTGAAGTCAAAAGAGGGGTGGCTCGCTTACATTTTTTATATGTAGCAAATGGCAAAGTAATTATAGTTCATGGAGGATTCTGTATGTGTCTAAACACATGCGCTCAATATGTGTTGAATAAATGTACAGTTTGAAGCCTGACCTCGAGACCATATCAAACTTGCAATAATTTTTTTTTCTTTTTTCCAGAGCTGGGGATCAAACCCAGGACCTTGCACTTGCCAGGCAGGCACTTGAGCTATTTCCCCAGCCCCCTGAAATAATAATAACAAATAGGAAGCCTGGGTTTTCAAAGATATATTAGGCTAAGGAGATAGAGTTTATTACAAACAAATGCATATAGGAAAACAACTCAATGATACTATCCAGGATACAAGATACTCACTCTAACAGTGGAATCTATGACAGTAAGCCACCAAGAAAGACTTACTTCTGATCTACTATATTTAAGCAACAGAAATGGTTATCAAGTTTCCTCATCTACAATTTATGTGCTGATATCAGATACTTTGTCCTGTAAAATATTTCTAGAACCAAAGTTAACACCTATAGTGGTCCACTGATAAGCTTAGGAGGAAATGATTTTGTTCAGAAAATCAGTGAGTGAGCAATGACATTTGGAAGCTGCCCAAGTACTTAGAACATGTCAAATATAAGAAACATTACATTGTCAGTAGATTTCTGCCAGGGCTATGTTCCCTAATGTTCTTTGAGTAGGTTAATAAATAAAACACAGCAAGTTCAAGGTAAAGGTTGGATGAGCTTGAGTGCATCTTAGGATATTATTTTCTTTAAAATCATTTATGTGCATGACTTGTGTTTAAGCAATATCATGAAATGCCTGCAGAAACTTGCACTCCAAGAGTTTGAATGGGTAAACACAATTTGTCATTTTAACCCCATACAAGAATTTAGATGCCATTTATTCACAGAATCTGAGTGGACAATGACAATGATTATCCTTTGTTTATATTCTCTGCAATTCTTATTCCTCTTTTGGAACCTAGTGAGAATTCACTAAAGTCAAAGTCTTTAGTTCTTTCTTTATATGTGAAAAAGGCTATATTCTGAAAAATAAAGTCTGAGAAGACTAAGATAAAAGGTATTTCATTCCATAGTGAACTTCCTTATTTGCTAATAAGATTTACCAAAGATGGACTTACATCACAAAATCTCCTTCCCAGGCATGAACACACACGCTGCTCTAACAAGATAAATCAGCGCCTCCATTTGCAGGTTTTGACTCTGAGTAAGATCTAAGATAATTAAAGAACATCAGAGCTGGAACTCCAAGAATCACAGAATATCCCAGAGAACACAGTCTTGTCTATTTATTTATTTAGTACCAAGGATTGAACTCAGGACCTTGAGCTGGCCATCTAGGCAATTAAACAACTGAGCTATCTCTGTGGCCCATCAAAACACTACTGATTAAGCAAGAGGATACATTCTAGAAATTCATGTTATCACTAGTCACATCAGAAGGCTACAAAAGCATTTGGGACCAGATTATGGAAATGTGGTCCAGACACTGAAGTCTTCTCTACTGAGTTGGAAATAAAAGCAAAGTCATTATCTTTGTGTACACAAATCACAAATGGCTAAGTTTGAAAAAATATTTCTAACTCAAAAATATGTCCTCTCTTCTTTACCATTGTTAAATTTCTTTTACAAAATGACAGTACTATTGATTGAAGAATTTAATTAGTTAGATCATGGTTTAAAATTAGAATGTGAAAACCTCCATTAGTTGATTATTAAGATTTACTTAAACAATTTTTAACTACATGTTAGGTTTATAGAGCTGTTATAGCAAAGAAGTGCAATGACAATGGCCTAAAATAACAGATACACAGGGAGATAGCTTGGCAATCTAAGCGTCTGCCTGACAAGCGCAAGGACCTGGGCCTATCCCTGGTACTGCGTGCTGTGCCTGCCTACCCTGAGTCAAACACCAAAACCACGTGTGGCGGTGCAAGCTGGAATCCCAGGGCTGGAGAGGCTGAGACTGGAGGAGCACTAGTAGCCTGCACTGCATAGTGAGACATTGTACCCCCCAAAAAAATGCATAAATACATAAAACAAGAACACAAGTTTACAATAAAGGGATCCACACTACCATGCTTCCTTTGAAACCTGTAGTACAGAACTGTTCCTTCAGTATTCCAATCTCGTATTTTATGAGCCATGTTTAGCATTCTTGGGTTATAACTGTATTACTTCTTTTTCCCTCTTTTATCTGGTATTTTCCTTGTGCATTTCAGGCTGTGTTTCTAATTTCTCCAATTTATTTATTTATTTATTTATTTTTTGTCTTTTTTGAGACAGGGTCTTGCTATGCAATTGAGGCTGGTCCTGAGCTCATTTTTGTAGCCCAGGCTGGTCTCGAACTCCCACCAATCCTCCTGCCTCAGCCTCCCAAGTGCTGGGATTACAGGCGTGCGCCACCACGCCCGGCTCACTAATTTCTCCAATTTATAAGAAAACTATTTATATTGGATTAAGTCCCCTTCTAATTATTTTAACTTGATCACTTTCATGAAGACTCTAACTCCAAGCAAGATTACATTCTAATGTACTGTTGGTTAAAATTTCAACGTATCTTGTTGAAAGAATCAATTCCACTTATAACAAAAGAAATGGATTGTAATAATATAGGAACCACTGTATAATTTTTCTTGGTACTAATTTTAGGATGTCTTTTTGGAAAAATATAATTTCAGATATCATCTAAGGGTATCTATTTTGAAGCCTTGGTGTAAATATTCAATAGTAAGTGGTATGCTCAAGTTGTGAAACCAGTTATCTAACTCTTAGTGCTACTGTTAAAACATCTGCTGTGTACTTAAGGAAATTATTCTCAATATTGACCATATTGAAAAAACAAAAAACACTTGGGGATCTTGTTAAAGGTAAACAGCCAGTGCCCCCAAAATACGGAAAATGTACTGCAATTTTTAAAATGTTCCTTGATGATTGGTAAGATAGCTCTGGGACTAATTAAATCCCTGCTTAGGCAAGTACAGTGGCTGGGGTTTAATCCTGGGCAACACATGTTGGAGCAGCCGTGCCCCTGGGCATCCTGAGCAGGCCCCCCCTGACTATGCATTGTGGTGCTGCCTGTAATCCCAGGGCTAGGGAAGCTGAAAACATCAGGATCAGTACTAGTGCAAGCTGTGTAGTGAGAGCTTGTCTGAAATAAAGAAAGGAAGAAAGAAAGAAAGAAAGAAAGACATGTTCCTTGAGGGTGGCTAAAAAGATAGCAAAAAGCAGAAATAGATACATATACACTTCTTTCATTGTTAATGGTTATCAAACTCAGGACCTTGTGTTTGCCAGGCAGTTCACTTATGTTGCTGAGCTATTTCCCTGGTCCAAGTCATATCCATTTATTAACATATTTTGAGAAAAACAGTGTGTTGTTTCACACTAATTTATCCTTAACCAAATAATCTTTTTTAAAGGAACAATACCATCTTTATTTTACCTTGATATGCATTTATAAGGCAATAATGAAAGGGTGAACAGAACAATTCAGTGAATTTTACCTAATTTCAAGAATCAAGCATGCAGATACAAAATTGAGGTAGAAACACTGTAATAAGACTAAATATAAAAGTGTCATATAAACAAATGTTCAAACTAACTGGTTGAAATTCATTCAGATAAAATTTTACAATTCCAAATAATCTTTTAATGGATATGGTATTATTCTTATTTTATGGAACTAGAAACTGAGAGATAAGTAAAGATGAATCATTTTTAACAGGCATCTATATATTACTCCTGGTCTGGCGATGAAGTCCAGGTCCTAAGCACTTGCTAGGCAGGTACTTTGGCTGTGAAGCTATCTCCCTGGCCCTTCCAGTGTTCTTCTTTTCTTGTTTTTTTTTTCCTTTCCTTTCCCTTCCTTTCCCTTCCTTTCCCTTCCCTTCCCTTCCCTTCCCTTCCCTTCCCTTCCCTTCCCTTCCCTTCGCTTCCCTTCCCTTCCCTTCCCTTTTCTTTATTTTCTGTTGTTTTTGTTTTTAGCACAGGGTCTATAGGGTCTCACTACCCAGCTCAGACTCATAGTGATCCTCTTGCTTTCAGCCTCCCAAGTGTAGGGATTACACGCACGCACCACCACACCCAGTCTCAGTTCCAGGGGCAGGGCTGGCAGGGCACCCCAGAGATCTACCCCTGGTCCCTGAGCTTGCCTAAGGCAGGGCTTTAGTCTGCTTAGCTATTTGAAAGGCCCCTTCCAGTACTCTTCTTTCTGTGCATTATGATTCTCTGACCTGCACAGAAATCAACCAAATTTTTAAATTCAATCTTAAAAGAGGATCAGCATATGGTTTCTTTGGGGGTCGACAAATCACAAAGCAGAAATTAACAAATTCTGTAATTTCATCTTACACCAGAAAAAATGACTTTCATCAAGAAATCAAAGGATAACAAATGTTAGAGAGGCTGTTGTGAAAAATACTGTACCTTTCTAGACTGTGGGAATGTAGACTGGCACAACCACTAGGGCAAATATATGCAGAGTCCTTAGAAAAAAACCAAAACAACAACAAAAAAAAGTGAAACAAGAAATTCCATTTCATACAAGTATTCCCCTTCTAGGAATTTTCTGAAAAGGTTTAAAGACATCATATCAGATAGCCGGGTGTGGTGGCGGACGCCTGTAATCCCAGCACTTGGGAGGCTGAGGCAGGAGGATCAGTGAGAGTTTGAGACCAGCCTGGGCTACAAAACTGAGCTCAAGGCCAACGTGAACTGTAGAGCGAGACCCTGTCTCAAAAAGACAAAATAATAATAATAATAAAAATAAAGACATCATATCAGATACATTTACGCCTGTGCTTACAGCAGCACAATTCATATCAGAACCTTTTTTTTTTTTTTTTTTTTCCTGTATTTAGGACAGGGTCTACGGGGTCTACAGGATCTCACTATGTAGATCAGATTCAGAGTGATTCTCCTGTTTTCACCCTCCCGATTGCTGGGAATTGCACACGTGCGCCAACATGCCCAGTCTCAATTGCAGTCTCAGCACACCCCAGGAGTGGGGCCGGCAGGGCACACTGGGGATGGAACTCTGGCCACTATGCTCTGCCTAAGCAGAGCTATCACGCTGGGCCTTCATACTATCGGGATCTTGAAGCAGCCTATATTCCCATCAATAGATGAATTGATGAAGAAAATGTGGCATTTACACAGAAAGGAGTATTACTATAGTATAAAGATTCGCTTAATTCATTTGTGGGAAAATAAGTGCACCTAGAGATGATAATGTTGAGTACAATATATCAGACCCACAACTTCAACCTCAGTTTCTCTGAGGTGAGAAACCCAAGATGAAAATATAGAGCAAAATAAATGAAAAACAATAGGCAGTAGGGAGATACATGTTTCTCAAAGGATCATGTGTTGGAGAGAATAGGTACAGAAGGAAGTGATGGAGGATTTAAAAAAAAAAAAAAAGAATCTGAATATGTTATGAACACATCCCCACTCCACACAAGGGATGTAAGCATATGCACTGAAAACACATACTGATTATAAATGATATATAATTTAAACATATGTATACATTTTTCCCCCAAAAAAAGCTGATTGAGAAAACTAAAGCAGATTGTGAACAGGCTGTTGTACAACAGTTTCGACTACACTGTGGGCTACATTTGGTCCCTAAAGAGCTGCTAAGGCCTGGTCTCGTTTCTCTCCATACTCATCCACTCTCACGGCATTGCACTTACTGACACTGTGAAGACCTGAGTTAGAAGCTTTAAATCATTTATAATGAACTGTAGAGATAAAAGATGGATGAAACCAATAGTATCCAGAATTCCAAGAAACTCTGAGGCTTGGGCCCACCTGAACACCAGTGTAGGTAATTCAGTGGCTAAGACCCTCTTTTAACTTTCACAAGTAAGTGAAAAGTATAGTTATATGGTTGTATTTTTACCACATTCATTCTCCATGATATAGAAAGGAACACAACTTTTTAAATGTCTCAAACACAGTGCCACTGGACTATTGCACCCTGTGGTATAAACTACAGCATAAACTAAACTATAAACTCTAACCATTTAAGTCATTCTTCACATGGCCTAATGGATCTGGCAATTTCCCAATGGTTTTCCATGAGCAAGCACATCCTGAGTCTCTGATTTAAGAGGTTATTTTGTTAGTTTCAACACAACCAAGAACGTTTTGTATTTCCCAAGGACTGCAAGGACTTTAAATCTTCTCCCACTGGGATTCATGGAGCACACTGTGCTATAATTTCTTTTACATTTTTGTTTATTTTCACCAAGTGATGCACATACAGTAAGAAGTCAAATAATATAAAACAGCTTCAGATCAAAAGCAAAACGCTCCACTCTGAAATCTCAAGTTTAGAAATAAGTGCTTAAAATGTTTAATAAAATGTCTTCTGATATGATTGCTCTAAATAATACAGTATTATAGGTGATATTCTAGAAAGAAAGGTGAGGATTTCACATTTATACATTATCACACTTGATTCCTTTCCATGCTATTCTATGTACTTTTACAGTTTTATTCATTTGACTATGCTATTATTATTGTATAAGTACATGTCTCCACTTCTAAGTTTGCTTACACTGATTTGTGTCTGGGTCCCAAATTCCCTGTTTTAAGGTCCTTATTTTATTTTATTTTGTTTTGTTTTGTTTTTCTTCCTTTAATATTAGTCAAATTCTATAAAATGCACTTATAGATTTGTACGTTCACAGTTTTCCAGCTAAAATAGCTTGATGTTACTGTAATGCATCCTTTCAGAGTTATTCTGGAGAAACTAAGATTTAAAAAGCAATAAACTACATTACCAATACTTTGATTTTTTTTAGTACTGCTAGCTCCTAGTTAGATAATTTTTCTTTGCTTTTAGTGTTTTTAATCTTGACTCACACACAAGTTTTTTAACTTAAAGTAGCATATGTATATGCAATATCATATATATTACATGATATATTATCTCTGTGTACATATATATTACCATCAGTTTCTTGGACATTCTAGTTTTGACTCCTATTTATATTAATCATAAGTTTCAATTCTTTCTACTTTGGTTTTTTAAAATAAATGATGCTTCAATCTTTTTTAAAAATGCATTTAGTAAAGGATCTACAGGGTCTCACTACACAGATCAGACTCATTGTGATCCTACTGTTTTCAGCCTTGCAAGCACTGGGATTACAGGCACGTGTCACCAGGCCCAGTCACCTTTTCAGCATGCCCTGGGGGCAAGGAAGGCATGGCACACCAGGGATCCAACCCTGGTTCCCCTGCTTATGCCTAAGCAGGCACTTTAAATCTGCTGAACTATCTGGCTGCCTCTTTTAATCTTAATATAAATATATTTTTACCTCTTATTCAATACTCAGATTTTGTACACAACCCACTGTGCTTTTCTACCTTATCCATCTCAAATTCCAACCATAGATCCTAATTCCGGATATTCTTCTGTGTTCTGTCCTCAGAATGCATTTCAGTTTTCTTCTCCATTCTCCTGTTCGACCCCGGGTTTCAGAAGGGTTTAAACTTTCATCCGTTGGTCATCCCAAACATTTTTTTCAACTATAATTACATTTTTTAAAAAAAATTTCTTTACATATATGTAAAGAAAAAAACCCTTGGAGAAAACAAGTTATATGTATACATATTTTATGTCATCCTGAAATAAACTTACAGTTTCCTCTAAGTGTGTTTTAAATAAAAATAGAAGAGTAACCTTGTCTCCTAATATATACACTCATCCCAAAATACCATACTACCTAATCTCCATAAATTAAAGTTTGCAAGTAATGGATATTACTGCCCATATTTGAAAAAGTTAAATTTAAATAATGAGCCTTGTAAATAATATTTTAACATCAAGAACATAACTTAGGATTACAGCACTTCCTCTGAAATCTTCTGGGAACTCTTAGGAGTTGTTTCTTCACTTCTTGGAATATGTAATTCCTTCCATCATGAAAATAAGAAGCGACAGCTAAAACTGCATTTTCATCCTTCCTCTGTTGCTGAGTGACTTTGTATTTGAAATTAACCTTCTCAACTAGTTCTCCAGATCTTCTTGGATAACATTTTACTTTGTGAAGAATTTTGGGATCTAAATATACCAAAAATAAAAAGGCAATCACGATAAAGAAAACATACCAGTACTAAAAAAATAAAGGCTTTTGCTCATTAGTTGACACAGTAACCTATCTGCTATTTCTTGGGTACTAATGGTAACTGCTAAAGAAAAACACACAATGGATCAAGTGTCAGGCTGCTTAGCTGAATTTCAAACAATTCCAAAACATTCACCAGGAACAGACCATGCACACATGACATAGCTTGGCAAGGCTTCCCATAACTATTTGTACTTCATCACATAAATGAAAACAGGAATAAAACCTAGTCAATGTAGGGTTGAAAATATGGTGAAGAAGATACCTGGGCACCAAAAATGCAGAGAGGAGTTGTAAAAAAAAAATAAATAAGATGCCGTGATTTACAATCTGGATGGGAAGATTTATAGGTAGATTTCCAGAATGGCCATGTATTAATATTTTGGTCTTGGAAAAGAGTAGTGGAGGATGAAGTGAGAGACTAGTGAACCACGTGCAAAGGGCCAGGAAATTGGGAGGAATCAAAGGAGTTTTATGCTGTATTTCCAGTATAGAAGACCAAAATGAAATATAGATCCATAAAAACATTCTGTATTCATGCTGACATGAGAAACAATTGAAAACAATGCACTGAAAACAAAATGCTTCCCAATTTTGTAAGAACTAATTGAATTTAATTTTTATTATTTTTGGGGGGGTCACTGGGAATCAAACTCAGGAACTTGCACTTGCTAGGTATGTGCATGTGCCAATGAACAGCATCCCTGGCCCTGGTAAAGTTTTGAAGAGGCTGCACATGTTAGCTGTCTTAGTTACTCTTTACTCATTGCTGGGACAAATATCTGACACTCAAAATGAAAGAAGGAAAGGTTTATCTAGCTCACAGTGACTGGAGGTTTCAGTCCATAATCAGCTGGCCCAAGGCTGAGTGGAACAGGACAGAGAGCATCCAGTTCATGGCGGTGGAACAGCAATGGTCATGACAGAGGAAATTGACCAACCAGGGAAGCAGAGAGCAACAGCAACAGCTTGAGTCTGTCTCTCTGTCCCTCTTTATATTCCAATCAGGCTCTCTGCTTTAGGATATCCGCCCTAGACCACACCCATAGTCCCAGTCACACTCAGATCGATAATCCCATCAGTATTAGAACACATAATCCCAGGGATCATGGATTAAGTCTCAAACTCTAGATCAGTACTAAATCACATAATTCCAGTGACTCATGAGTCAAGTCTCAATCTATAGAAGTCCCCGCCCCATGACTGCATGAGGCTTTGGGGGGGACAGCTAGACATAAACCGTAACATTGGCCTACATGAAAAGTAGACTCAGTCAGTACTGACAAGATAGAAAGGTACCTTCCACTTAGCTTAGTGGCATGAGCCTTTAATGGCAACACTGGGCAGAATGAGACAGAAAGACTGAAAGAATGTTCAGCTCCTAGCTGAAACTTAGTAAGACTCTCAACATAAAAAAAAAAAAAAAAAATGAATAATGGCTCTGGGGTTCAATTCTTGGTACTATGTTGGGGGAAAAAAAAAAAAAAACTACATTGAGGAAATGTTTGGGGAATTTCTATGGAATTTTGTTCAAGGAAGAATACAGAATTTGGCTGCTGTAGTAGAACAATCATGCAAAATATATTGCTCAGAGCTCTGAGAAGGAATGCAAAATAATAAAGGGGTGTATCAAACACATAAATAGATTTTAATTCAAGGTGGAAGTGTTGAAATAAAGATACAAACATACTGCCATGGGACCACAAGTGCTGAGTTATTGAAGTTCTGGAATGTCCTCGAAGACTTCAAATGAATGATGATCAGTGAGCTGACAGTAAATGGTTTCAACAGAAAAAAGGAGAAGTGACAATTGCAAGGGAAACACAGTAGATGAATTATAAGGTAATGTAATGGCTGTAAACATTTAAATTTTCCAGATAAATATATGATAGTATTGCGGAAGACAGACAAGTGGCAGGTAGTTGAGTGCATACATTGACTATCTTGGGTGCTTTATTGATAAAAGGAGACTGTGGAGCAATATTATGTTATAACGTGCTATAATAATCATCCAGCTCAGCCGGGCATGGTGGGGCATGCCTGTAACCCCAGCACTTGGGAGGCTGAGGCAGGAGGATTAGTGCAAGTTCGAGACCAGCCTCAGCTACAAAAATGAGCTCAAGGCCAGCCTAAACTGCATAGCAAGACCCTGTCTCAAAAAGGCAAAAAAAGAAAAAAGAAAAAAAAAAAAAAAAAAAAAAAAAAAAAAAAAAAAAAAAAAAAAAAAAAAAAAAAAAAAAAAAAAAAAAAAAAAAAAAAAAAAAAAAAAAAAAAAAAAAGAATCATCCAGCTCAAATGTACATATAAAAAAAATTAATTTGGACAAGAATGTCAAGCGAGGACCAGCTTTACTGAAGAAGATAAATTGAGAACAGGTCATTACTCAGTGAAAATTAGAAACTGAGAGAGATTGGGAGGTCTTTTAGGGCATACGTTTTGAAGTTACAATTATCTGAAGTAAGTCCTAATGAAGGCTGATTTTTCTCATTCAGGTAATAAAATGGTAATGATGACATTATCTATTGCATAAAAGAAAAAGATTGACTAACACAAAACAATTACATGGATCAAGAGATTAATGAGTTCAGATTGGTAACACACAGTATTAAATAGTATGTGCTAATGATTTTATATGACAGATTTTATATGTAACCAACAAGCAGGGATTAGCTATACAGCTCAGGAAATTAGAAACAAGGCTTAGAAGTTTCTGAGCATGTTAAGTGTCAACTTCATACATTTAACTATTCATAGTAGGGGACAGAGTAGCTCTGGAAAGGCCAAACCCCATACAACTATGCACCAACAGGCTTGCATAAAAATGCTACCAGGAGCAGTTTTTGTAACAGCAAAAACATGGATATAAATACAACAGCAACACATGGTAAGAAGTGAACTGTAGCAACAATGTATCAGTATGGATGAATATCAGATAAATAATATTGAGTGAAAAAATTAAGTAACAATGAAGTATTGAAGTAAAGGTAGAAAAGAGCAGTATGAAAATTTCTGGGTTAGCACTGAGGTTTCTGGTAATGAAAATGAAAAGATACAAAGGAGCTTGAGAGTTGAGAGGGAGAGGCATGACTGGGGAGAATGGAAAGTAAGCCTCCAGTGAAACAGAGGTGTTGGAAGGAAAAGATTATCACACAGGCTAATGTCTGTGCCATTTGTGAAGGCTTTAGCGAAAGCACACTTTTTGTGTCTTCTCTTCTTGATGTCCTACTTTAACATCTGTCAGTGTATAGAGCTGCATTCTACACAGCAGGCAGCATGAGTGAGCTGAGGTATAACACGGCACAGAGCTTCTGGATTCAACAAGAGGACAACGCAGGGCAGAAGCTCAGTGTGTATAAACACAGCACAACATTGTGCAGTGTGGTGTAAAACAGTTCACGGTTAGAAACACAAGGGAAAGAGTTAACGATTTTCCCAGGTTTGGGTGAGGAAAACTTTTATAGGTGGAGAGAAGTTGCACTCTAAGAGCATAGTATTTTTCTCTTTAAGCCTGCTCTGTAATTTAAATTAGGTCCTTCTGTTAAGATCTCCATCTCATAGCTGAAAGAAAATTTTTGATTAATTACAATTACTGGATTCTTCTGAAAACTTACCTTTATTTAAAATTCATGATGTTTTATGATCTAATTTTTAGAATATATAGTGTCAGTGTTTAAAGATAAGGGCCTCCTGGCTTAATTGAAGAATCTATGAATAATTCAAACTTGTCTGTACGAACAAAAAAGCATTTATCAAACAGTGCACAATTTATTGAGATAATTTGTAAAACATACTTAAATACATTAAAGAACTAGATAAGTGAAATATGTACCATATTTATGATAGAAAGATTAAAATAATAAGAAAAAGTCTTTTTGGTCTTTTGAAATAAAATCGACTCAGTGAAATTCAAATAAAACAGCAATGAGGTTTCTTTCATGGGACTTGTTAGGGTCATTCTAAATATACATGGGAGATGAAATGAGAGAGAATAGAAAAATCACCCTTAAAGAATAAGAACAAGGAGAGGCTATGTCCTCTCAGACCTTGAGCTCTATAATAAACCTACAGACTGAGAGTGATACTCAGAAAAATAAAAATAAACCAATGAAAAGACCTGGGGCTCAAAATCAGATCCACTCTCACAGTGAAATATGCTTATTCGTCTTCTTGTTTATGTTTATGCACTAATGACCACTTGTTAGGTGCTTGGCATATTTATGAATGTTGACCATCCAGGTAAACAAAGCAAACACTAACACCTTTTTTAATTGTGTTTATATTGTGTGTGTGTGTGTGTGTGTGTGTGTGTGTGTGTGCACATGTGCACAGGGGGAATGGAATACACAATGAAGTATTACAAACACACTCAAATTCACAACCTCAGGAGACCAGAGACAAAATACAAAATGGAGAAAAACTGAAAGAACTTTAGGGCCAGTGAGATAGCTCAGTGAATTAAGCTCCTGCTTTGGCAAGCACAAGGACCAGGGTTCGATCCCCAGACTTGCATGCCACAACAGCCCTGCCCACTGGAAGTGGTGGTACATGCCTATAATCCCAGAGCTGAGGAGGCTGAAAACAGGAGGATTACTATGGTTCTGAGATGTGTAATGAGGCCCTATACCAAATACGTTAAAAGAAAAAAAAAAAGTTGAAGGAAGTATTGTATTTTTAAACTGAATGGCCATATACCACCTCATCAAAACACTGACGTTAAAGAAAAATCCAGAAAAAGGTGTGGTAGGACGCATCCTGAGACCTGAACATTTCAGACAGAGGGAAAACAGATGCAAAGAGGTCAGAGTGCTCCAGAGAGCAGACAACCTCTTGCACTGAGTGGCTGCTGAAACGAGGCCAGTGAAAGAGTGAGGACAGCTCCTTACAGTGAAAACAACGAAACTGTCCTTACACCTCATGCCATACACCTATGTTCATTCCCAGTATATTACACACTTAAATGTGAAAACAATACTCTTTCAGAACACAAGTAAATATTTTAGTTTCACTAAGTAGGAAAACATTTTCAAATAAGACCAAAACAAGGCTTAAATAACTCTATATGTAAGAATACTGGTTCATCAAAACTTACTGAAAACAGACCCTAAACACAGATTCTAAGTCTGAAAAGGGACTACTATTCTTCACATGTAAAAGTTTAAGCAGTAAGTAGAGAAACATCATAATGTAAAGTGGACATCCTACAAAAAAGAAATGGTTTTGTAACTAACCATAAGAAAAATTGATTGACTTTGTTAGTAATCCAGGAAGACTGTTCAAGAAGTAAAACTTCTTTGGGATTCTACTTTTCACCCATTATATTGACAAAGAGATTTAAAAACAGACAAAAGGACCAGCTATTAAAGTCAGTGAAGAATAAGTGGGACTCAACCATTTTTCCAACTGTAAGATCCTAGTGGTGTCAGGTACAGCAATGCTATTTCTAAGCAACAGACTCTAAAACTCTTGAAATTATACACAAGGAGGCTTGTGTATAAAATTGTTACCAGGAGCAGTCTTTGTAATAACAAAATCATGGATTTAACTACGATAGTAGGGCATGATAAGAAGTGAACTATAATAGAATGTATCAGTACGGATGAATATCAGGAAAATAATACTGAGTGGAAAAACAGGTAACAGAAATTCCCTGTGTGAAGGCATACACTATATTCCATGAAGCCACTACATGATCCTTTTTAAAGAATATGTATGTAGGCACTCTTAACAATAATGAAAAACATAGAAATAATAAAGTAAGTTATGGGTAGTGGTTACTTGTAACAGGGAAGCAAGGAGCTATAATCAACAAGAATTACAAAGTTATTTTAACTCAAAAAGAAGGTACAAGGCCAGCCTGAACTGTACAGTGAGACCCTGTCTCAGAAAGACAAAAAAAAAAAAAAGAAGGTACACAAATACAGATTACATTATGATGATGACAGCAGTATTCTACATGACAAAAATCAAAACAAAATAAATTTATACAGTAAATATGTCAGCACTGATCAAGTACAGTACTTGATATTTAGTCTAAGCTGGATATCAAGAGTGATCAGACCACAGGCTGAACCAAAACAAATGATTTCCTAGAACATCAAAATACCAACCACTCTGATTGTTACCTCCCTTATTGCTCTGCGGAGTACTTCGAGAGAACTTCTATATAATGTGCTAAGAGCTGAGATGACATTCAAAGACTGGAAAAATAGAATGTATTTAAGATCCTATTTAAAAATTTTAAAGACAAAAACCATGCTAAATAAAGGCTAAAAATCATTTTAAAAAACATCATTTTTTATACATCATTTGTATATCATTGGTAACAAACAGTTAAAATTTTGTTAGATGGAACAGAAAACATATCTAATGAAGGCATTCATTTGAAATCTATTAAAAATGTCCATGAGCTTATAACTAGCTACTATACCATCTTAAAGTATTTCTTTAATTTTTTAAAATTTTAAAATTTTAATTTTATTTTGTTTTATTTTTTGTATTTAGTACAGAATCTACAGGGTCTACATGGTCTCACTACATAGACTGGGTTCGTAGTGATCCTCCAGTTTTCAGCCTCCCAAGCACTAGGACTACAGGCACAGGCCACCAGGCCCAGTTTCAATCACCTTCTCAGTTCACCCCCTTGGGGTCGGGCCCATCTTAAAGTATTTTATCATGAATACAGTTTCTAATTTTTTTTTTTTTTTTTTTTTTCGGGACCAGGGTTTAAACTCACGACCTTGCACTTGCCAGACAGGCACTTGTGCCACAGAGCTGTCTCTCCAACCCCAGTTTCTACTTTTTCAAAATGAATTCAAAAGGCAAGAAGAATTACATGTGGGTACAATGCTAGATATTATAAATAAACTCCATGTGAAATTATTTTTCGGTCTGAAATGCCACAGGGAAAGAGTAACACTTTAAAAAGACACATCATGGATGTAAACATATTTCTGACATGTCAGGACTCTGTCAGAATTAATGATGTAAATTCTGCCTTTTGTGTTTTAAAATGTTCCAAACATTAGGAGAAACATATATACCTTTCAAATAAACATGTAAATCTATGCACACATTCTATTTGTTTTTAATTGCTTTGAAACTTAAGTTATTTGAAGAAAAAAATAGCACATGACTAAAAGATTTGGAAAAGTTACCTTTTCCAAAGGTTACAAGGAGAAAGCAAAAAAAAAAAAATTATTAAATGACTAATATCCTTAAATCATGCTAAATTTTAGATTCCTCAAAATTAATTTTTACTGTGATTGTGCCATTCATTGAAAGTTATTTAGATGACTGTGGTTACTTCTCAAGTCCTTTGCATAAAAATGGTCCTAAAATAAACAGAAGGATGCAATATCTGGGAACTAATTAAATTGCTAATAAAGTTTAATAAAACTGGTCTGAAAAACTATACTCTTAAAGTGAATTCTACTAGCTACATCATGTGTTACTCTACTAAAGATAAAAAAGCTTAGAGATAGAATTATAATGTACATCTTTTCAGTAGATTCATTTAAAACTGATACTTTTGGATTTCTTTGAAGACCACATAAACTGGGTGTATTGGAGAGAAATAAACATAGTTAAGACATTCTACTTAACAGACAAATTGTTAGGGCCAGCCAGATAGCTCAGTAGATCAAAGCACGTGCTTAGGCAGACGCAGGGGCCAGGGCATGGTGAGATGGCTATTGAGACTAGGCATAGTAGCATGCATTTATAATCCCAGCACTTGGGATGCTGAAAGCAGGTAGATCCTGTACTAAGTATAAAAAAGAAAAACTGTTTACCTGAAGAGTAAATAAGAAAAACTGTTATCCAGTGTCTCCATTCAATACAAGGAAGAATGCGCATACAAGTTGCAGTAAAAAGTGATTGTCTAGGGGTCGGAGAGATAGCTCAGTGGCATAAGTACCTGCCTGGCAATCCCAAGGCCTCACGTTCTATCCATGGTACTACAAAATGGAAAAAAAAAAAAAAAAGATTCCAGTACAAAGTGTCTTCTCATTACTTAAGTCAAATCACAAAAGAAAATCTATCTGCCTCCAGCAAATCTGAATATTTTCTATTATAGACTATAGGAATCTATGAATATATATATTCATATATATATTCATATATATATTCATTCATATATATATATTCATGTGTACTAAATGTATTTATTAAATATTTATTTATTAAATTAAATATAACATAAGCAGACTGAATACTTGAAAAATGAGGATCAGCCCCTCTCTTCTTCATGCACTGACATGTGTTCGATATACTCAGAGACTATAATATATTGATATATTGATATATACTCGTCAATGTTCCTCATAATGTCATTATCATGTTGTATGACCCAGACAGGTGCACTAGTAAACTGAGGAGCAAGGTTGTCCAAATCCATCTCCCCAGAAATACTTGGTGTAGAGGGAGGGACCACCTTGTGCTCCATTGTGTTCCAGGCAACACCTTCAAAGAATGGATGCTCCTGAGTATCAGTAAGTCCTGTTTGAGGATGAAAGCTCAGCTATGCCTTATGGTCCTTGTTCAGAAAATGGTCGAGGACACTTGTAGCTCTTACAGACAGCCAACGGTGTGTGTGTATGTGTGTATGTGCACGTGTATGTGTGTGTGTGTGTGTGTGTGTGTGTGTGTGTGTGTGTGTGTGTGTGCATGAGCGTGCGCTCTCTGACCAAATAACTTGACAGAGATAATTGGTTGGGTTTTCATAAGGTTTATCAGAGCTGTCAACAAGATAAAAGGAAATAGATACTCTTTGACCCCCATCTTAAACATTAGTAGAGGTCTATTAGTCGACACAGAAGCCATAATTTTCTTCTCTTGCAATTTCTGGAGCATGGAAATCAGGAGCACCACAGAGAGTGTTGGCCATAGCTTCTAGCTGTAGCCCTTCATGCAGGCAGTATTCAGTGAATTGAATGTGCCCTTCTGAGCCCATTGTTAAATTGCAAATTTTTATAAAGTAACCCTGGCTTATTAAGATAACTGAATGATAAACTGATTTCTGCAGAGCACAACCTGGTATGTTCTTCAGGAAGTATTTTTTGTTGCTGCATATAAAACACTATATCTCTGCCACTTACAAAGTCTAGTACAAAGAACAGTCTGCTTTGTGTCTGAAAGCAAGAATGCAATCCAACCAAAGAAAGGATAATTAGGTGTCTGCTTCATGACATGCTTCTCTGTGTGTATGCAATGGAGATTGGCAAACTGTTTTATCATAGCTTTCATTACATACTTATGATCTGTATTTTGTAATTGAACCAACAGTACTTTTCTATAATTTCCTCTCTCTATTGCTTGGAGCAAGTCAAAGTCCTGAAGACCTAAGCTGGATGAAGACTCAATTCTTTCTCTGTTGCTCACGGCCTTATTCTCTTTATCCACTTGTTGCAAACCCTCAGGACTTAAAGGCTTGTATGGGTGTTCTGCCTATGTGGGGTCTGAAGACATGGGTGATCGGTGCATGGGTACCCTGGGATCAAGTGGCAAAGAATGCTGTCCACATTGAATTCTAACAAGTTTGTGGCATTTTTTTTTTTTTTTATGGCCAGTTCAGCCTGCCCTGGGGGTGGGGCTGGCACAGCATGTAGTACAGGGGATCAAACTGTGATCCCTGCAGGTTTCCTAAGCTTTCCTAAGCAAGTGCTTTAGACCACTGAACCATCTCACTGGCCCCTACAGCACTTCTTATAAAGCAAGTGCTTACATCTGATACACCTGCATGCCTGATGTGTAAGTCCTTCTGGTGGGAGGCCGTGCAGTGAGCATGCCTTCTGAAACATTTGGCTTGAAAAACATGGTCATTTGCACAATAAAGCTTTCTCCAAAGGTGTGCAGCTCTGTAGTTGGTGGATCTGTCTTTGGACAAAGCATTTAGGTGTGTTCTGGTAGACAAGTTTATGCACGAATTAAGAGTTCAAAATACTTTGTTAGCTCAGAAAGCCTAACAGTTGTCTTCAACTGAAGTGGTATAGTATATGGCTTTCTCTCCTTGTGATTAAAAACTTTTTTTTTTTTTTTTTTTAACAAGGCAAGACACCTTCAGCTTCACTGAAAAAGCCCTCAAAAAATATGGAAGTCTCAGAGCATACTATTATGGAATCTCTTTCCAGAATCAGGGCCTGTTGGGCAGAGGCATAATCTGTGGAGGTACTCAGGAAGAAGGGAATATAGTAGGGTTGGCAGCTCAGAAGAAAACTGGCTCAGAGGGCTCCCCATGCAAGTGTGTTGTGATTGTCTACACTGACTGTACTGGCCAGACTTCTGCTGGGCTCTCTGTGAATTTATATCCAGCAGTGATATCTGGGCCTGGGTGGTGTACATCAGGGTTATGAGTGTCCCCTGCTGGCTGGTGGCTGGGACTTTGGTCTCCCACTCTGGACTTCTTTGACTGCAGCTGGGGAGAACTGCTCAGAACTACTCAATGTTTCCTGGCTTGGTAAAACTTGGTGTGGTCTGTTTCCACTGTCCATGCAGCCAATATTTGGGCTTAGGAAAATTTTGGATGAGTGCCTTGATTTTGCAAGTTTACTGGTGGTCAGTCCTTTCTCTCAGGAGTCTGTAACAGTTAGATGGCTGCTGCAGTATGGCTTGAGGAGTTTGGATGTAGTGAACCGTCTTCTTAGTCTCAGGGTGTTTACCTGCCTGAGATCCTGAAGTGCACCCTGGAGAAGTGAGGAAGCAGCTCATCATGGTTGCTGTTGCCAGTTTCCGGCCACATGAGCTCAGGAGACTGCTGATGTGGGAGTGTGAGGACAGAGAACAAGGTTCCAAGCCCTGTGTGAGGACGCTGCCAAGGAGGTGAGATCATGTGTTGTGTTCTCTAACCTGTGTTTCCCCTCTGGTAAGAAGAACCTTTCACCCATCTTTGTCCTTATACTAAATAAATCCGTGGCCATTTATTTTTATTTAATTGTCTATCTATATGTCTTTTAATCTAATCTATTATCTAACTACTATATGAGTCTTTTTACTGTTGCGGTGATGGGTCTTGAATCTCCCATCTTCACATTGAAATATAATGTCCGATATTTTCTTTTTCAGATAACCAGAAGGTGTCCCCTTATGTCACTAAATTTGTTAGGTTGGACTCTGCCTTATGATCTTCTTGCCTAGCTGCCCCAAATGCTGGTATTACACTAAAGGAACCTTTTTGCCTCTAAATAAGTGTGAGATTTAGAAATAGCAAAATAAAAACTAGGAAATCTTTGTGTGATTTTAGGCATCGACAACATTTTCACATTGAAAGCAACATGTGTGTGCCGACACTTTGCAAGTGGAGGGCACAGGGCTGAGGGGTCGCTTCTTTACAAGGGAGCCATTTTCTGTGAAGTGCAGTGTTGGGTATTTATACTTAGCTGTGAAAGTTTAGGATACTTTTCTTTTTGGCTTGGTTATTTTTAATTCATGAGGGAGTACTGAGACATTCCAGAAATTTCCACATAATTTTCCTTAAGAGAGAGAAAGCTTGGTCCAAACTGCAAGCTCTGGTTTGGTGGTGGGGGGTCCACAGTAAGCTGTAGTGCTGAGGTACGCACAGTGATTATTCGCTGTTGGCTAATGACCTTAACACCGAAGCACAGTGCTCAGTGATGTGACGCAGAGAGAGGCGCGACAGCGCACGGTGACTGCGTGGCAGGTAGGCCCTGTAGACCCCAGAACCCCACCCCCAGTGGAGTTGATGAACACATCAGTGCTGTACTTAGAGTCTTTCCTGTGACCACGTGCAGTCACTTCCTGTCCTCTCTCCCCAAGCAGCCCCTGTACTTTGTGTCCTCGGCAGAGAATTTGTCCTTTCTAGATACAGGCAACCTGTGGCTACCCAGCAAGTAGTTTTGATTTTGCAGAGCATAGTCCTTCAGCGTGACCTTGCTGGCTTTCACATGTCCTGCTGCTTGCCTGTGGTGCAGCCACCAAAGGAACTGTGAGGATGAGCCACAAACGGTTTGTGTGCCCACTTGCTGCTGGCAGTTGGTGTTGTTTCCAGTTCTGGTCCACACAATCAGGCTTTCCCTGGGAACTAGTGAAAACGGTCCCCACCGTCACCTGCAGCCCTGTGGATCTGCTGTGCTGCCCCTCAGTGAGAATCAACAGAGGATCTGGGATATGCGCTCCTGTACGTGGAAGCCATGGCGTGTGGGTGGTGGGCACATCTACAGCGGCTGCCCATGTGAGAGAGGCTGGCTACCTGCTCGCATTCCTGTCTTCCAGCCTTACCATGCAGGCCCACCTGGCCAGGCAGTAGGAACCACATAGGTCCCTCTACCACTGTGGCTACGGCCGTGGCCTTTACTCCACTATACATTATTTTAAAAGCTAAAGATTATGATCCGTTTTGTAAGCTGGTTACTAGTTTCATGATATTTACATCGCATTTTTCATTATAATTCACATATAGAGTATATATTTTTGTACACCTCACATATTTCATTTTTCAAAGCTAAAAGAGAGTTTTCAAAATGTTTGTAAAAACCCTTTGAAATTAAGGTGTGTTGCTTTATTCTTTCTGCTTTTATGAACTTATAGCCCAAAGAATCATTGAAAAATGGCTCACAGTACCTATAATTTTATATAGCTAAAATTAGCTAGGTAAAAGTGGTGATTATTCTTTCTTTTCTAACCTTTCTTTTACATTTGGTAGTGAGACAGCAAGAGAAGGCAGAAAGGGTGCAGCAGCGAGGGTGAGCGCCGACTGCCTAGGCCTACAATTCAGTCTCCATCTAATCAAGGAGAAAACTAAGCTGAACATATTCAAATTAATCTTAACCTTATTACATTTTAGAAAGAAAATTAAGTTTGAATATGCATACAGCGTTTTAATGTCACATGCTAGACACTGCAACTCAGAAAAATGAGTGCGAAAATGTTTCATAAGGTTTCTTTCAATGTCTTTGAATTACTGTAAACACATAAATCAGTTTCTCTTTTCCACTAGTAACCATTTGTCCTTTTAAGAAACAAAAACGTTTTAGAATGTTCCATTTCCCTTACTGAAAAGAAAACAATATGTTCCCTTAATATTCTTGTGCCTCTGTTCTTCTTTTGCATAAATGCCTTCAGGGAGAGAGAAATTATTGAATAGTTAGTATGATAAAAGGAAGAATTTTCTTACATTTCTGAAAACATTCTTCAAGAGTTACCACTGATGAGTTGATTATCTGATCAATCCTATGATAAATTAGCTTTAAAAGCCAACTATATGAAGTCCATTATGGACATAAATTAACTCACAGGTCTTCATAAATGATTCCCACAAACTTATTCTGAGGTCACAACCTCAACTTCCATTGGCCAGAAGTTTCATCGCCTCCGGCTCTCTTCCTCTCTCTAGAACCTTCTGCAGTTCCAGCCCTCTCACCATTTTTTTTCCATTTATTTATTTATTTTGGATTTTATGGAAGGGTTTACAGGGTGTTCAGGATCTCACTACTAAATCAGACTCCTAGGGATCTGCTTGTTTACAGCCTCCCAAGAGCTGGGATTACAGGTGTACATCACCACCTAGTCTCAATTGTTATCTCAGCACAGCCTGGGCGCCAGACTAGCACCAGCAGGCCCAGGGATTGAACCCCTGGCCCATGTGCCTGCCTGCAGGTGCTTTAATCCACTGAGCTATCTGGATGGCCCTCCCTTTTCCCTATTTTTAATCTTGCTCAGAACAGCTTTTTCTGCCAGGCATGGTGGCACACACCTATAATCCTAGCACTCTGGAGGCTGAGGCAGGAGGATCAGTGCGAGTTCGAGCCCTGCCTGGGCTACAAAAGTGAGTTCAAGGCCAGCTTGAACTGCATAGCGAGACCCTGTCTCAAAAAAGAAAAGAAAAAAAAAATGTTGGGTAGGGGGCCATCCTGACAAAAATACATTTCATGGGCAATTTCTGAGTATTTTTTCATACTGTGTTCCTTTACTATCTTTGAATGCTAGAAAAAAGAATGGTAAAAAAAACATATTGTACAGTTAAAGAATAACCACATATAGCTTAGATGCTTGAAAAGATAGCTCCCAGCTAGGCGTGATGGCACAGGCCTGTAATCCCAGCACTCAGGAGGCTGAGGCAGGAGGATCGGTGTGAGTTCGAGATCAGCCTGGGCTACAAAAAGTGAACTCAAGGCCAGCCTGAACTGTACAGCAAGACCCTGTCTCAAAATGACAAATAAATAAATAAATAAATAAATAAATAAAATAAAGAAACAGGTCTTTGTAGCTCTAGTTCCCTCCATAATATCAAGCCTTGGAGCCTCAGTGCTTCACACTAATGGCTTTGGACTTGGCGGTTGTCCTAGTCCTCTATCACATGTTCCGTTAAGATTTCCCTTGCAAATCAACCCAACTTCTGAACTTTTACATCTTTTGATTTTGTGTTCATCTTTACCAGCAGCAGCTCAAGACTGATATTTCTTCAAATATTAACTCCTAACAGTGAGATGTTAGATATATTAATTGATCTCTTTAAACTTGTTTACTCATAAACGAGAAACAACGCATAACATATAGATATGTTATGGCGGTTAAGTGAGATTATATTTGCAAAGGACTTAATTACTGTAGTTTCTGGAACATAGGAAGTTATCTTAATTAGCGCATATGACTATTAGTAGTTTCCTTCTGTAAACAAAGGCAGATGTTCTAGGCCCCATGTACAGTTCCTGGTCAAGTTCCCTACCTTTTTTATGGAGAAGTACTCTTCTCCATAAACTTCTTTATGAGATTCTTATTCTCGATCCATCATTTTTGGGACATAATTCTCCAATATTCCATTGATGACTTACTAAGATTTAGTGTTCCTAAAATATATGCTTCTTTCTCACTTATAAACAAACATCAAGAGAAACAAGTTAGTGATTGCTACAGTTGCCAGCATATTAATGCATCTTGTATTATCCTTTCTAGTTAAGTTCTGTGTAAGAGCATTGATATTTTTTTCATAAAGTTCTCTCTACAGTTACCTTGTCTACACACACACACACACACACACACACACACGCACACACACACACACCCCAAACAATGATTGCCTTGTTTAATTTTCTGCTACTCAAATAAAAAAAATAATCTTTTTAAAAGCTCTATGTGCTGCAAAGCTTTGGGTTGCTCAAATTCTTCTCATATTGAATCTTAGATGTGAAAGTAATGGCAATTTCTATTTTAAGGTTTCCAATCTCAGCAACAGGTACCTTTCAAGAATAAAACCTATTCCATTTTCTTCTAAGTAGAAAGCAGTTAGAATCTGTCAATCAAAATACAAAACTTGCCCAGGGGAAAGCATTCTAGAACACAAAGCCCCTCACTGATCTCAACCAAAAGGGAAGGTGGAGCTCTTAGACAGAGCCTTTCTTAATGCACTCTATTCCCTGCGCTGGCCCTGAGCTGCACAGCCTGAAAGGGAATCCTTCAGCAAGCTCCTGACCTCTGAGCAATGACTCCATGCGTGGCAGAGCCCAACACCATTTCAGCTGTCCCTGCAATCCACATCCACCAAGGGACAAGAGCAGCAGGTCACCAATGTTCTCCTGCCATGCTGCTGTTGGGGACACTTCTGCTGGTCTCTTTTGCCTGGCCACTGTGCTCAAGATCTCTCCATCAATTCACCCCTTCTTTTGCTGTGGCATCTCCATCTGTTTTTAAAGGAGGAACTGGTGGATCAGTGGTGGGCTCTGGGTGCCCGAGGGCCTTATGTTTTATCTTCTATTCAAATTCCATTACCAGTGTGCTTCCCAATATTTCGTGCCCATTTCATCACTTTCCAAGTTAATCTATTTGCCTTCTTCCTTTCTCTCTCCCCCTTCTCCTCCATTCTTCTCTCTCCTCCCATCCTCTTTTCCCTCCACTTTCCTCCTTCTCCTTCTCCTTCCCTTCTTCCTCCTCATTCTCTTTCTATAGTTTTCACCTTTCAAGCCTTAGATCAGACCCTTGGCCAGAACAACTTCTGAAATGCAAACGACCTTCATCCCATCCTTTGTGGACATAGTTCCATGACTGACATCTTTTATCAATGAGTTTAACTAAAAAAGAACAGTGAAAGGATAATTAGGTAAAGCAAAATCTTTTAGGTATCTCTTCCTTTTAGGATTAGTACTAAACATAGTCGTAAATCTTTCTTTTGAAATGTCTATGTCAAACATATGTGTGCACACACATGAAAATATGTACACAAAATATATTTTAAAGTCTTGGAAATATAGTAATTTTCATTTTGGGTCCACAAGTGTACAGTATAAATTTTACTTAAAATTACAGTGGATAACGGGAAATAAAATATGTTCTGATATTGTAAAGAGAAAAGCCAAAATGTAAGTTGGTCCAATGACACTGGAGAAAACTACAAAAAAAAAAAAAAAAAAAGAAGTTCTTAAAAGCAGCAAAGTGCTAGGGCATGGGTCTGAGACCTGAGGTTTTCTGACGGGTCTCTCCTGGTCCAAAGGCCCATTCTCACTGCTGTCACTGCCTGGCCTCTTAGAGCAGAGAAAACCTGCAGGTAGTTGACCTGAAAGAGTTAAAGTGGAGTAACTTGAAGGAGACTACAAGAAGCTTTTGTCTGGGCTTACTGACCCAGAACATAGAATGGCAAAGAAACAACGTTTGCAGGTAGAGCTTCTGTGTGCTGGGGCAAGTCTATTCAGGCAATTCTGAAAGTTGTACTGTATCAGATAAAACCTTACAAGTTCATATGCAAAGCTTCATGCGTGAACTAGTAAGATCATTCAGTTATTTACAGAGCACATTGGTCCTCTGGATTTCCTGTGATTGTAGAAACTTCTCAAACTTACGCACGGACAAATAGGGGACAAGGCTGGGTGAAGAATAGAAGTCTTGGCAGTTTTATTTTCAAGCAATCCTATCTGAGTTCTAGCTTTGAGGAGCAGACTCCAAGATGAAGACTGCATTGTCCTGGTGTTTTTTCATGATGTACATTTAGGAGATATCAGTTTACTTGTAAAAAAGCCAAAAAACAAAACAACAACTACAACAAAAAAAAAAAAAAAAAAAAAAAAAAAAAAAAAAAAAAAAAAAAAAAAAAAAAAAAAAAAAAAAAAAAAAAAAAAAAAAAAAAAAAAAAAAAAAAAAACAAAGAAAAACAAAAACAGGGCAGGAAGAAGGAAGAACCAACCACCCATGGTATTCAGACCAGGGAGAGTATTTTCAGGAATGTATGACATGTAGGATACCTTAGTTGGTCCTGATCTGAGGATAGCCACCTGGACTTACATAGTTCCACAAGTGCTAATCACTCTCAAGGTTTTCGTAGAAGCGTCTTAAACTTCCAGAAACTCCTGTCTCACTATCGAGATTGGCACAGTGGCTACAACCCCTCAATGGCCATGGGAAGAAGAGTCAGAGGTAGAGAGTAGGGATAACAAAAGTCTATCACACCAGGAAGGGCACATAGCTACAGTGAAGGGGCCTGAGAGAACCTGGATGATGGCTCACAGCACCTACCTCTGTTGCTTTATGTAGTCATGGCATAGCCACTGGGATTTTAAGCTTAGTAACGGGACCTACATGCATAGAAACTAGAAAAAAAAAATAAGCCAATCCTAACGTGTAGCATTCTCCTCCTCTTGGCCTTATGCCCAACAAATTATTTTTAAACTTTTCAGTCAATTTAATCCTATATTCATTCACAGTGTCATTCATATTTTCCCACCATGGTCCAGGAAAAGAAAGTACAGTGTAAACTCATGACCCACAGTACAAATGTTTGTTGTATTAACTGCTGAGATGTGGTGATAATTACAAACATATTTCTAAAAACATGGCCATGGATACATACCTATTACCACATAAGCATTAAATAAGTGAAATTAAATGGTTTATTTGCTGCCGCAAGCAAAGCCAATAGCTCATTAAATAATTTTTCATATTGGGCATTAAATAGGCCAGCATAGTTGTAAACTTTTCAGTAGAGGTTACAATTCTCCTAATAGGAATTCAACAGAGGAATGGATCATACAAAGCATGTTTCTCACTGCTACATATTCCAGGGAGCTCCTGTTAGTCTCATCACCATAGCCAAGGGGTCAGACCCCACCCAATATTTCTCCTAGAGACAGGAACACAGACACAGACACAGACACAGACACAGACACACCCACACCCACACACACACACACACACACACACACACACACACACTTGTGGAGAGTAGGCATCCAGGTCATCTTGCAATAGTGACTCCCATATTCTCCTCATGTTTAAAAGGAAAAAAATCAGGCTATTTACAAAGAATATGTACGGAACAGCAGAACACCTCTAGAAATTGAAATGTTGCTAAACCTGTGGTCAGTTTCTTCAGCTTTATTTCTCTTTCCCAAACTACTCCATGTGATCTACGCAAGGGCAGCATTTTGCTGACTGCAGAGAAATAGATCACTCTCCAGTGAGTCACACTTCATTAAATTGATATTTGAGTGGCAGAAACAATAAGAAAGTTCTCTTGGTGAAGCAAACCCAACCCGTCTTTAGACATAAACTCTCTAAACCAAGAAAACAAAGCAGATATGTGTGAAAGTTGTGGAGTGTTCTTTCGTAAATATCAATGCACACAACCAGTCAGCTTCCAATCCTTCACTCTAGAATGGTTTGCTAATAATTATAAATTCAGTTGCTACCAAAAATATTAACTTTTATGTTTAAATATCTGTGTAATTTTACCATGCAAAGACAGTATTACTTGTTAGGATATAGGAAGTGGTAATTTAATAGCTATATCTGAAACATAATTAAACTTCAGTATGAAAACATCAGAGGAATGCTCTTTTCATCACCTTCTAGTTGAAAGAAAATATGATACTTAAAAGTTATCAACAATAGCTTTAAGTTTCAGTTTTAGGAACTGCAAGAAACAGAGTCTCTCTCATTTGAGTTGAAGTATTTACTGCCAAACAGGTCAGTCATTCAGTATCAAAATCAAAAGCAAAGAAAGATTGGATTAGAAAGTCACAGAACAAGGATTTCCCTTTATAGGGCAGGCAGCTTTGGAAGAGGGAGAACACAGCAGCACTCAGAGGTCCCTCAGCATAACACACATTTTTCACATGTCCAATATCCCTTCTGATTGCCAAGGTAGTGCTATACAGAAGCAGAGGGACAGCAGATGACACAATCAGGGCTTCTGCAAGTAGTTTTAGTTTCCCTTGATCTTCCTGAGGGTCTTCATCACTGCCACACCAAGATCCCTCTTTGTGCCTCACTTTGTAGGTAACATACGTGGTCAAGTTCAGTGATAAAGTAACAAAGGGGATGCAGCCTCATGATTTGCTTTGATGACCCCCCCCCCCCACGCACACACACACGCTTTTACACCTGAAAATATTCAGCTTGGTCCCAGAGCACACCTCCCTTGTAATACACTCTGGAGAGCTGCAAGGTTTCCTCTCATAATAGTTATGTTAGCTTTCCTAGTATTTTTCTGGGTCTCACTGTGTCCTAGAAATCTTAATACTAGATCATATTATAGCTACTATTTGGAGCATCTGTAATTTGCGAAAAAAATGCTGACCAATGATCTCAAAGTAAAGCGTCTGATTTAAGTGGGATTTGCTATCAAATGAGACCACACTTCAGTTTAAGATTTAATGAACTAGTTATGATTCACAACCCCATTAATTAGAAGCTTCATTTTCTTGCCTAATGGGAACTCTGACATTACTTTCAAGAAGCGCTATCATGTGATTCAAGGAGTCCTACAATTTACACTGCACTGATATTTATTAAATGTAGCAAAGTCCCTGTGACAATATTCAACTTACCAGACATAGAAAATGTTACTTAAGAAAAGACAACCATAGGACAAGTGAGACATTTTGCTTTACTTGAACATATTTATAAACAGAGTACACACAGACTACCAAGTAATACACAAGCAAGGTGACCTGGCAGCTCCAGGAGAATGAAGAGAGAACAAAGGCGTAAGCACTGATGACTAAGGAAGAAAGCTTGGTTGGAAACAGTTTTAAAGCCCAGCCTGAAGGTGGTGCAGGACCACAGACAGTGTCAGCAGTGTGAGAGGCACACCAACAGGCAGCTATGTGTGAGGATGAGTGAAATAGAAGCAAGGGCTGCCAAAGCTTTTCTAGACTGGTGGACTGAATGGGAATGGGTAATAAGCCAAAAAAGTTTGTTTTAAGAGTAGTTCACTATGGACCTTGCATGTATTTTTGAATGGGCAGAAAATTATCTCACTGACAGTCTTTAGAAGGGTTGGTCCAACATTCATGTGGAGAGAGGGTTGGAAGAGTAAAGAGGAAGAAGAGGTGAAGGTCCAGAGGCATGACAACAATCCAGGTACATTTATTGAGGAATAAAATATAGGAGATGAACTGGAAGCTGATGGTATTGGAATTAGAAAGGAATAAATGGGTAATGTAAGACAATTTCACACTTTGCAGACTATTTTTTGACCCAAAAATGCCCTAGTAATTTCCTAAGAAGCTGAATCAGTTATGATATAAGTTAAATACAAGACTCCTAAATAAAGCAATTCTGATGGGTGTGATGACTCATGCCTATAATCCCAGAGCTCTGGAAGCTGAGAGATAACAGATTAGAGAGATAAAGGATTAAGGGTTTGGCGCCAACCTGGGCTACCTTGGTGCTGAAGGCCAAGCTGAACTATATAGTGAAACCCTATGAAAAACATAAGCAACCCTACAAAGAAATACTCATTTTCTTCCTTTCTTCATAGCTTTTAAGTTTAAAACCTCTAAGGAGGGATAGGTAGGTAGATAGATGGATGAATGGATAGATGGATGGATGGATGGATGGATGGCTAGCTAGATAGAAAGATAGATAAGTAGATAGATAGATAGATAGATAGATAGATAGATAGGCAAGCAGGCAGCCAAGTAGAGATACAGATACATATACAACTTATTTCCTAATAACATTTAAAAAAAAAGGTCTTGGATTTATTTATTTATTTTTCTTGTTTCAGAACTTTTGTTTGTTTATTTATTTATTTATTTTTATAGCCTGCTCAACCTGCCCTGAGGGCAGGGCTGGCAAAGCATGTGGTGCTGGTGATCTAACCACGGTCCCTACAGCTGCCTAAGCTTTCCTAAGCAGGAGCTTTAGACCATTGAGCCATCCTGCCAGGCCCTGAAGTCTTGGATTTAAAGTAGAGTTCAAAAAGGTAAGGATAGACAGTAAGAGAAAACCACATACACTTACTTTTTATCTTAATAGGACACAAAAAAGCCACAGTGCTGGGCGTGGTGACGCACGCCTGTAATCCCAGCACTCCAGAGGCTGAGGCAGGAGGATTGGTGCAAGTTCGAGACCAGCCTGGGCTACAAAAATGAGCTCAAGGCCAGCCTGAACTGCATAGCAAGACCCTGTCTCAAAAAGACCAAAAAAAAGCCACAGTAATGGTTTCTGAAAAAACAGACACATTTTGAAGCTTATTCATTAAGAAGGAAATTTAAGGAAAAGATCTGGCATGCTCTGTGTCATACATTTCCTTTTTTTTTTTTTTTTTCTTTTTTCAGGAGCGGGGATTGAACTCAGGCCCTTGCACTTGCCAGGCAAGTGCCTATTCTGTTGCGCTATTTCCCCAGCCCCTATGTGTCATACATTTCCAATTGGAATGTTTGAATGTGAGTGTGCAATATCAGTGGACTGAATGACATAATCGGATTTAATGGTAGTGGAGCAACGTCATTGCTCAAGCCCCTCAAAGTAGTATTTCTGCCAACAGAGAGGAGGAATCCAGTGTCTCAAATAATTCTGTTGATTTGGGTACTGAAAGATGAAACCTTAAGATATCAAGCATGAATTCACATAGGAAGGGGTTGTTTTTGTCTGAAACATATATTAGGTAATAAGAATTAGGGAAAGCAAAGAAATGTTTGGGAACTTGAAAAAAAAAAAATAGGGCCTGGGAGAAAGCTTAGCAGAATAAGCGCTTGTCTAGCAAGTGCAGAGTCCTGAGTTCAGTTCCTGGTACCAGAGAGAGAGAGAGAGAGAGAGAGAGAGAGAGAGAGAGAAAGAGAGAGAAAAGAAGAGGAGAGGAGAGGAGAGGAGAGGAGAGAAAATGACTTGTAGTGAAGTTATCAGATGTTGCCAAAATTTCTGGGGGCATCTTTGACAAATTTACAACTACCCGATTTCAAAGTTACATCTTATTTACTCACTTTCAATTTCCTTAATGTTTTCAGAAAATTTCACTAGGTTCACCAATGATCAGGAAAAGGTTAAACAGAGATCATCTGTTACATACTTGACATAAAACAAGTTGTCTTCAAGTCTACCATTTACTAAAACTGCTCCCAATGTCATGTTTATCAAAATGGTAGAACAGAATATCACAAAAGTAGTAGTTTCTAAAATAAGTTCAAATCACCTTTTAAAAATGTTAATTATTGGTCAATGTGAAACACAGAAACATCTCTACAGCAGCTCAAAGGATGTAGATGTAGTTTACTGTGGAAAACTCACTGTATTATTCACAATCAAAATTCCCTTTTCCACTCACAGCAAACAGAGGGCAAGGGCTTTACCATTTGCTTGGACAATTGTCATAAGAGAGTAGAGAGAGGGCTCTAAAAGGTCTGTTGAAGGACAGGCATATGGCTTGCAAACTAGCAAATACTCAATGCATTGGTAAATGACATTATATGAGGCATCAGGAATTAAGAATATTAAACATGAATAATTTTGTATGAAACATTCCTTTAAATATTTTTTTCTAAGTTGCCAGAGTACTTATTCTAAGGTGGTGTCAGCTGTAATTTCTTCAAGTAAGCTAGAACAGCTATCATTTACTGAGAATCTATGCTTTGCTAACTATTATGCTGATCCATTGTACAAAGCTTACTGTCTTTGCTTTATAGATGAAGAAAACGATGCTCAGAGGGGCCCGGCAGGATGGCTCAGTGGTCTAGAGCGCCTGCTTGGGAAAGCTTGGGCGGCTTCAGGGACTGCGGTTCAATCCCCGGCACCACATGCTGCGCCAGCCCTGCCCTTGGGGTGGGCTGAACCGGCCATAAAAATTAGTGACTAAACAAACAAAGGTTCTGAAACAAGAAAAAAATAAATAAATTCAAAAAAAAATTTTAAAAAAAACGATGCTCAGAGAGACTACTTAGAGTCACAGGGTCTGCAGAATAAAGTTACCAGGGGTACCTTAGTTGAAAGTAGTGCAACAGTCTGAGGATTTTAACATTTCTAACAGGAAATATTTCCAGTTCAATAAATACACATGACTTGCACTTTTTAAAAAATTTTCAAATAAGGATTTCTAACTTGATTTTGACTGCTCTCCAAGATGCTGCAATCAAATTTTATCAACTAATATCAATTAGATAAATTCAGTTGATGTAAAATAAACCATTGTACACTAATTTTGAAATGTTGTACCACTCCCTCCCCTCAGGGTGGGCTGAGCTGGCCACAGAGTCTGGGTGTAGTGGTACATACCTGTAATCCCAGCACTGGGGAGGCTGAAAACAGGAGGATCACTATGAGTCAAAACTGCATAGTGGAACCTTATAAGAACCAAATACATTAAAGTAAATAAATCTAATATGGCTATTTTAATAAAAAAAATTTAAAATATTAAATTCATGAAAATTTATTTTTAATCATAAAGTATTCTCTGAGGATATAAGTCATTTGTCTTATTACTTTGGAAACATAGTCATCAAGTAAAATTTTGTAGTCTACTATGGACTACTAGTCTGGAGAGGTAGTGACTAATATTTAAGTTCCAAACTAAACAATTGGTGAAAAAAAAAGCACTGTTAATTGATCAAAGTCTTAAGATTGAAGCAACTGAATTCTTTAAAAAATTTGACTTTCTAAATTATTTGGAACAATTTTTAAGTGACTGTGTAAACCAAGTCAAAAAACAAAGCATTATTTGGTGCAACTACAATAATTTCAAATGAAAACTGAAGCAACATTGTCAAAAGATGAGGAATAAGTAAAATTCTTCCCTTCTTCCCTTTCTCACTTGATTTATCACCTAGAAAAGAACAATAAATAAGAACTAGAACCAAAGTCTCTATATGGGATGATAACTAGGAATATTTATAACCCTGTACAATAAATGTAAAAGAAATTACAATTAGATGAGGCTTGACTGACATGTTAGCCTCTGGTTACTCTCTCAAATGCCTACCCTATGAGGCTGTAGCTCAGGGGCACAAGCGCCAATTCCCAGTATTGAGTAGTTATTGTGTACTGCAAACATATATTAGTGCAAATTGTTCTAAAAATTTCAAAAGGTCTCTGAGATAATCACCTTACAAAGACAAGTTTATGCCTGACTCATAATTTAGAGGTTCTAGCCTATCACTGGTAGATCCTGTAGCTTTCAGTTCAACAGAGAGAAATTATATAACTCCATGAGTATGTTAAAAGCCAAACAGTTCACTTCATGGTGTCAACAGAAAGAGTAGAAGAGAACAGGGCTTGGGTGTAAGAGTCTCCTCTTTGGGCACACACCCACTGAGTTAAAGTCCTCCACCTAGAGTCCATCTCCTTAAAGTTCTACCACACTCCAGTAGCATTACTGGATGGGGACCAAGTAATTAACACCTGATACTCAGAGGATATTTAAGATCCAACCTAGTGGAAGTGGGAAGGGAGAGAAAGCACAGAGACCACCAATTGGACTTACTAATCCTCAATGTCAAAGTGAGTATCAGGAATTGCACATGAATTAGCATGGTGATGACATTTAGAAGCATAAATGTCATGACTGCTTTCAGTCTTTGGAATGGATAGACTCATAGAATTTACCTTTTGAATTCATGCTTATTTTGAAACAACCCCAAGGAAAGCAAAAAGGATCGACATGGGGGATGTTCAAGACGAAAAGATATCAAATGCAATAATGATTTATTGTAGGGTACTCAAATAAAGGGAAGGTTAAAAAGTACATTAAATACTAGTGATATTTCCTAGCCTCCTAACTACTGCTAACTTCTAGAACTGTTTGTCAAATAGGATAGGAACGTAGAATGGCTACTGAAATTAAGTTAAAACTCAATTTTAATTTTAGAAATAAAAGCCAGTGCTTGGACCAGCCAGATAGCTCAGAGGACTAAAGCAGTTGTTTAGGCAAAGTGAAACAGCCAGCTGATGTTCAGTCAGTCCTTCTGCATGAGGTGCTGGCCGCACACCCAGGGTACACTGAGACAGCAACTGAGACTTGGCCTGGTGGTGCATGCCTATAATCTCAGCATTTGAGAGGCTAAAAAACAGGAAGAATCACTAGGACTCCGATCTCTGCAATGAGACCCTGTAGAACTTATACTAAATACATAATAAAAAGACATGTGCTCAAGAATGCACCTGAAGGAGGACACCATTATCGTGACTTCTATTGAACAACAGGGAACAAATGAATATTACGATGACAATAAGAGAAGAGGCTAAAAGATGCCTCTCTTGTAACATTTGAAAGCATAGGAATACATTTTATTTTCTTCAAGGCTGGTCTTCTGATGAAAATAACAGTTTTATCATTCTACTTTTTTATCTTATACTCTCAAAGAACATGAATCTACCCTATTTGTAATTTACTCTTGAATGTGAAATTAAAGCTGATATCAGGAGATGCCTGTGCAAAGCTTAGGAGCAGCCCAGGAATATTTAGTATATTTATTATTGTATTAGGATATTTATTATTTGACATGCCTGGAAAGTCCAAGTTATACCCTAGCTTCCAGCACAGCTAGATCCTGGAACACAAACACTGTTCTCAGGACTCACATGTCTCCCACTTGTGGATCTGCCTTCCTTTGAACCGGCTTCGTTTTTTCATTGCTTTATTCAAAGTGATAGATAGACCCTGGTGCTTTGAATGCTTTTAGTATCACAGAACTAAAGGTTCTTAGCGAAGAGAATCTTTCCTCTTCCAAAATGTAGTAAAATTCCTAGGGCTGAGTTGCCAGTGGTCCAAATTAGGAGTCACACATGCTCTTCTGAATAAATTGATACGGACATGAAGATATATTTGCTGATTTATGAGGTCTGAATTAGACGTCCAGGCACAAAGTCCAGAGTTGGGTTAGACTGCCCAACCACATGGGCTGAAAACAGCAACCAATTGTTCTAAGAAAGATCAGGGAATTGTTGCAATAAAATGGAATGGATGCTGTCCAATCAAGAACAGCTGATGTCATGATAAGTTTTCATCATTACCATTTTTCTCATATGTGTGACATTGAAAAACAAACGTTTTTGTTTGTTGTTTTTTTTTTAAACTTTGAACTTACAGTCCTACAAAGACAAGTTGAAACCCTATGCTCTGCTGTACTATTCACCAAGTAGTTCATGAAGCACACATTTGTAATCAATTCCTTAGAGTGAACCCAATAGATTTTTCCATTTGTAAAGCAGAATATAAACCACAGGCCAAAAAGAATCTGAATTCTTCCTGCTGATTCATTTGTATGAATGAAGTAAACTATTCAAAAACCTTTAAAAAAAAAAGATAAAAATGCCAGCTAATGAGGCCATTTGCGCAAATTCATTAGCATGAACACTTCCAATTGATTAGCACAAAGTGTTACAAAAAAACCTCAGGAGTAAAAAGTAGCATGTAAGACTGGAGGCCTCTACCAGGATTGAGAAGGTCCCTGGGAAGGAGATACTGGGAAGTTAAGACAAGCATCTGGCCTCTTTCGCAAATGAAAATGTTCTAAAAAGCCATCAGTGAACTCTGAGCACTTAAGAGACTAGATTAGAGCACATGCTTCACTTATATAAGGGCACTAAATATGGAATCAGTTAATGAAAGCAAATTTTAAAACTAATTATTTGTAAAACATTACCATTACTTTATACATAAATGATCACATCAGTTGTCTTGCTCACAAGCACCAAAAGACATCCTGTTTTCTGGACAGGTAGGCAATCGCAAGCCAGACAATTGCATACATTTAATGATTTTGAAGAAACGTTTGGCCTCAAGGCGAGTGCAACAGCCTCTCCCCCTTGGGGTTGGAGCAAACCTTTCGTGCTGTGGTGCTGACGCTCTCCACCTGAGTGGACCTGGCTTCCCATGTGTCTCCAATTGGATGGGGCACTGAGCCAATGGTTGAGGGCTCTTTTCATTTCATCTCTAGGCTCTACATATTTTACCATCAGAAAAAAATTAGGGACTAGTCTGTCATATTCATAGTGCTGCTCGGTGTGGCTAATCAAGCCTCTGGCAGGTATGGGGACCCTAAGTGGAAGAATAAAAGAATAGGTAACTGGAACTTCTTAACTTGCAGATGAAGAAAGTAGTACCAGGGCCTCGTGCATTAACTCAGGGTCAGCTAGGAAAAGCAGAAGTAAAATTTAGGTCTCCTGCTTCTCTGATGATGGCTTTTTCGAAAGTGTTAAAAACTCACTAGCTCACATTCAAAAGCCTCGTAAATACAATGGCAAGTCACTTTAAATTTTGTTTTTCTCCACTACTCTTATATCTCTAGACAGAAAGATTTGTTTATATACAAACTCTGTGTACCCTTCTTGCTCCTGTCTCCAATTTCTGTTCATTCCACGAAAACTCTGCTTTTATCTTTATCTCAAATGTACTGTCAATTGAGTCTCCTTTCAATTCCATCATGTTTACTTAAGGAAATAAAGTGTAGTAGAATATTAACACTGAATACATTGTATATAATAGAGAAAGATGACAGGTAGATATACAGACAGGGACATAAATTGGCTCTCATAAATGAAAATAATTTAGATAACTAAAAAGTTAGTACTGTGTGGTACTGATAAGGTGAGGAAATAGCCATTCTTATACAATTTTAGAAGGACTGTAAACCATTGTTAGACTTTCACTTTGTTTAAAAGAGAGATTTATCAATGTCTCTCCTACTTAAAAGCAGTTAACCTTCAGGCCCAGAAATTCTGCTTGTTAACGTATAATAATAGTCTCACCCCAGGCACATTAGTAATGATTGCAGCTGTTTGAGTAGAAGTCTAAGCTCAGCAAAGTAGGTGGTCATCTAAAGGATCCTGTTTACATAAGTTATATTACATATACATAGACAATATTTTATGAAAAATAATGACTTCTCTATAATCCCTATAAAAAACTTAAAAAAGTGAAAATCAAAAGTATACAATGTATTTTATGTATGTGTATACACACACACACACACACACATTGTGAGCTTATGATCCTACAAAGGGTTACAATTTTATGTAACTTTCATGACTTTATATATGGAATTTATGAAAGTAGAGTTGTCAAAGTATAAATAGTAGTCATTTGTCTCCAGTGAATGAGACTGGTGTGTGGGGCAAGTGCTGGTATCAATTTTTCATTCTTTATATCTTTAATATTTAAGGTAGATAAAATTGTCATATTCATTACAAAATTAAGAATTTTTGATCCCATGAATATTCACCTGATTTCTCAGGTGATATGGGTAAAGTAGCTTCAGTGAAGATAGTGCTGTTTTATACTGGCTTTGAGAAGGAGGTGATGGATTGGAAGAGGAGGCAGAGATTTTGGGAAAATTCTGTGCATACCATGGACTAAACTTCTGGCACAGGACAGTTAGGCTTGGTTACATGATCAGTGATAGCCAATGCAACAGGAGAAATGATTCAGCTCAGCTCCAAGCTGACGCAGGGCAAAGCCCTTACAAGAATGACATGCCAGTCACAGAGAAAGACTTGGGTTGGCACAGGATGATTGGAGCTGGCCAGACTGCTCCTGAAACACAAGAACAGGTATCCTAGTATGTCATGTGAATCCCCAAAAGCAAAAAATGAACTCTCACTTTATATAAACCTGGAGATTAATGATTTCACAGTAGACAAACAGCCTGATAAGGAAAATTTTAATGGAAGAAATAACTTACTAGGGCAAGGGATTTAGATGGAAATTTGTGTTCATAATGGTATCTACTACATAGGCAGAGGTGAAAATGAAGGAGACACAGATAACGTGGACCAAGACTTAGTTATGAAGATACTAAAGTGAAGATTTCTATTTACATATTTGGATGAATACAGTGGTAAAAGCTTTTTATTTGCTTGGTTTTTGTTTTATAAGCCCAGAAAAAAACAGGATGAAATGTTAGAGATTCCAACCACTTACTTAAGATGAATTGTCTAGTGCTATGCTAAAAGGGACATTTTGTGTTAGCAATGGAGGAGAAAGGATGATCAAAGAAGACAGAAAAGAACATGAAAAACATAGGATCATTTTGTGTTCCCAAATCCTCAGAAAAAATATTCTAAGTGCAAGGAACAGCTGCTTCTCAACGTGAAATTCAAGGAGGTGAAACGGGGTGGTGCCTGAGAATAGTGATTCTGGTGATTAACTGATACATTGGAGAAAGTAATTAGTAGAATAAGGTGGGAAGAAACTAGGTTGAAAGAGCTTGAACAGCAAGTAAGTGGTATGGAAATCAGGTCACTACTCTCTGAAGAGGTACTCTGAAGAGAGAGGAAAGAGAAATGGGAACAGCTTGCAGAAATGTTTTAAAAAGTTAAAGATTAGTTGTTTCTTTATTTAATTGGCTCTTTAAATGGAGAGATCACAAAATAAAAAGCAACGAGGAAGATATAAAAGGTGTTAAAGAGATAGCGTTAGCATATGAACTACCAAGTTACCAGTTGAGATCTTCAAAAACACACAACTAGAATAACCATGAGCCCACTTCTGACTGAAGAGAGAGGCCTGAGTAGATGGAGGAGAGCGATGGAAGATCTTGACGTGAAGAAGAAAAGACTTTAAAAGGAAGTTGAAGTTGATATTAACATCTGGTAGCAGTAGAGACAAAAGGCACACTTCTTCCCCGTGTAGTCTCAAAGCTAGAGGTAGAGGTAGAAGTGTGGTACCTGGAGCTGACAGTGTGGGAGCTGGGAATGCTAATTTCTTAGGAATAGACAAGGAGTTAGGATGGAAAAATTTCAGAAGGAGCTGAGCCCAGCGAGGATTCAGGTACAAAAACTTAAAGGTATGAGGGCTGGGGAGACAGTTCAGTAGACTAAGCACTTGCCTGGTAAGCTAAGGCTCCTGAATTCAATCTCTGGTACTGCAAAAACAAAAACAAACTTAAAGGTATGGTGAATCTGAAATATGTATTTGAAGGCCCTCTCTACCAAAGTATCGTAAAGGAGATACAATGAAGCAAACACAAATAAATTTCCCATGTATCAAATTCTCCTTCTGTAAAGTGGACCCAACAATAGCAACTGCCCATAGACTAATGTGAAAATTAGCTGTCATTTTATTTCATTTAATAACCACTGGTACCACTGAGTTAGGTATCATTAAGTATAAGACTGTTGATGAAGAAATTGAAAGATACTTGGTCTATGTATTCCTCCAATTTCTTGCTTCAAAAATACTTGAAGAGGCACCTGGTGTGGGTGGGAAAAAGAAAAAAAAAACAAACCTGAAGCTCAGATGGGCATGGTTACAGAAGCCTATAACTGCAGCACTCCAGAGGATGAGGCAGCAAATGCTCTAGGAGTTGAAAGCCAACCTTGGCTATAGATCAAGTTCAAGGAGAGCCTTGACAATATGAGGCTCATTTCCAAAAACAAAACCACAAAAAACAACAACATAAAAAACAAACACCTGAGGTTTAGATTATCAAAAGTTTAGTAAAAGCGAGGTAGTTTTTTTAACAGTTTTAGAGGCTGAGAGTTCCAGATTGGGCAACCCCATCTGTCTGATCTCTGGTGAGGGTCCCTTGGCTGTTTTAAGATGGCAGAAAAGCAAGAAGAATGACTAAAAACAGAAGAAAGGGAACACATGGGGTCACACTTTATGCTAACTCATTGTCTTAAAAGCTAACCGGAGCACCCTGAGAATTACATTAATCCCATTTAAGAGCAGTGACCCTAATGACCTAACCACTTGCTGTGAAAAGTTCTATCACCTCTTAATACTGTCACATTTGGACTTTCACAAACCCATAGATAATAACAAGCCACATGCGAACACAGCACTCCAACTTTTAATGATGTATGAAACAGTAGAGAAGAAAACATTTTATAAAACGGAAATGATCAATCTGCACTAATGGAAAATGATATGAGAATTCTATCGGTAGTTACATACCCTCTGTGCACCTACAAATGCTAGTATTTTCTTTTACTCCCTGTTCCACCACCTGACTTCTCTTGCCTCCTCCGTTCCCTGAGAGGTCCACTCCTTGGGCTCTGTTACTCAGCTCCTTTTCACCTAACTCTTGGTTGTGTTCTATCACTAGAGGCACAGATATGAGAACAGAGGAACAGACATGAGGACTTTCCAGTGAATCTTCCTTAGATGCTTCACCACTCTGAAAGTAGCAGGAGCACAGCTCAAAGCATGCACCCAGCTCACTGACACCAGTTCTCCTGGCCCTAGGCAGCATTAACTCCTCACTTTGGGTGCCTTGGCATGCCTTGTGGTTCCTTCAGCTCTACCCTTACCTCTGAATGCAGTCCCTTCCTTAACTATCTTCTAATAAATTTTTGAGTACGCTGTTTTCCTATTAGTACCCCAACTGACCCACAGAGCATAGGTAGAGAAAAAAACATATTGAAACAGATACAGAAACTAAAGTCTGGAAAAGTAAACTAGCTCCAAGTCTGCAAAGCTAGTAAGAAGTGAGTGGTAAGAGCCAGGCATCATGTTCCATCACACAATCTCTCTCCTCAGGGCAGCTGCACTAGAACTCAAAGTTTTGGATACAAGAAGCATTGGCAGGATAGTGATCATGGATGCTATTAATAAGTTTCAGCATCAGGCCTTCCCACTCCACTGTCAGAACAGTTCTACCATCTCTCTCAGTGGAGATAATTAGGATTCAACCTCCCTGTTCGAGCAGAAAGATGGTAGCTTTCAAAAGCAGATGTTACTTGAAGGTCAAAACTATTTTTTTCTGATCAATTCTGCTGCAAACAGATAAAGTTTCTACATCTTTGTGCTTCCTCTTTTAGAGTAAGGGATATTTTGTTTCCTTGAACTCTCTTGTCTACTTACAAAATCCATGCATTATCAGGAAAAGTCTACAAATGAAATCTTCTAATTGAAACAGCCCCACTACCCTGAGAGAAATGACACTGTATTTAAATAAAGCATGGCTTTTTATGTGTGTTTTCTTATCCTCAGAATTATTTATAAAATTGATGAGATGCACGGAAATCAAATAATCAGCAATGTCTTTCACACATGTGTTTGTTCACAAAAACAGAAACACACAAATATATATGGAGAAAGGGAAAACCTACTATTAATTCAATTAACCTGCAAAAAAAGATGGACAGTTACTTATCATTGAGTTTAGGAAGTCTGTATTAATGAAACTTGTATTTATGTCATCTTCCAACAACTACAGGTTATGTTTTTCAATATAGTCACTTCACAGATGGTATAATTAAGTAATATTAAAATTACCAAAGGCAGCCTAGGATAGCCTAGCCAATTTGAACCTACATCTTCTTATATAAGAAACATGCTTTCTGCTTTCATGTTATTTATAATCAGTAACATTATCAACCTGATCATAGAGTACAATCAGATTGATGAGGCCAAAGGATGTTCTCTGCCCCAGTATATTTTTTAGTCCCCACATTTTCTTCTTGAAAAATCATCCTATTTTAAAGTTCTTAGACTGGCAAGAGAGCTCAGCAGACTAAACACCTGCTTTAGCAAGTGCAGGAACTAGGGTTTAATCCCCAGCACCATGTACTGTGCCACACCCAGATAAGCTGAGCAGGCCACTGAGACCGGGAATGGTGGTGCATGGCTGTAATCCCAGCGCTGGTTATGTGGACAACAGGAGAGTCACTACAAGTCCAAGCTGCATAGTGAGACCCTGTCCCAAATACATAAAATAATAGTACTAATAATATTATAATTAATATTATAATTAATATCTTGAAGATGAAATACCCAATCATTTTTCTAGGAATTTAGATTGGCCTTAGACTGGATTATGGATAAACACAGCTTACTCATGTTTAAGTCAGAGGCCATCGCACTTAGAGCAGCTAATGAAACAGAACAAATGCTTATTTCGGGGCGAGTGTGCACAGGATACATCTGTTGGTTCTGGGGAGGAGTATAATGTAGACCCCTGCTTGCTTTCTGGCCTCATCCTTCCCAGAGGTCTACTTGTTCCTCCAGCTTTTGAGTTCTATGAGGTGTCCTTTTATTCTTGTGATAACTTTGCTTATTTTTCGGTAATGTCACTAGAATGTGAATTCTAGCCTTGTAATTATTAAGCCAAAGAATGATAAGATGTTAGATAATTGAAATGTAGAATATCTGAAAGATGCTTACACATGGGCTCTGGATTCACATTATCTGGGTTGAAACTTCTGTACCAGAGTAACATAAAACAAGCTCACTTAACTTGTGCTGATTCTACTGCTTTTTCCTATGTGAGGTGGAAATGTTACCTAAAGTGGTTGCTGTGAATATTAAATTAGGATATGGAAAGCAGTTATCATAATCCCTAACCTATAGAAAGAGGTAAAACATATCCACTAACAACCCTTTCTTGGTGTTAGTGGTATTCTAATTAACTCCATAATGTCTTCTCCTAGGTCTTCTATTCTCTAGACAAAGTGCCACTTCCTATTTAATATAGAAGATTCCAGATTCCATCTATACATGAAAGTAGTTGTAAATCCGGTTGTGAAACAAAACAAAAACATTAATGTTAACAATACTAAGTTTTTGTTTAAAGTTTCATTAAGGCTTATTGCTTCTCATAAGAATGGAGTGAGATGATGAGACTTTGCTGAGGCAAGAAGAAATATTATTTCTAAATATGGTTCAATGATAAGTCGGGCAACCTTGAGATATAATCAAGTTCCTAACATGAAAATAATCCTGCTGTCTCTCTTAAATATCCAAGACTGTCAGTGACTTTTATGAAGAGGAATTGTGTAGTTGTTTGCCCAGCTGTGCTGAATAACCTATTCCATTCTGTTCCATAAATGAAAGCAGGTTTTTTCAGAAGAAAGGTAAAGTAAGAGTCTGTATTTTACAACAGGATAAAGACTATGGGTCCACATGGGAATTTACCTACCACGGCTGCCTCATTAACACACAGCTCTAACCAACTGAGCAAAATAATTAGGGTCAGCTATAGATAGAATTACCATTAATTGTTTTCCAATTTCAATCTCTGGGCCTTTAATTCCAGCATCACTAATTAAAATATAAAGAGAAAACGTTTAGAAGTATACAGTCAGTTTATACTTCATGATCATCTATTAGCCAGCTAGATCAAATTTTCCAATAATAAATATTTAAATTCCAGGAATACGAAAATGAGTTGCCAAATAAATTAGAGGCACCCCTGTTTTACATAGTTAGCATGCTTTCTTCCTTCTTTCCAAGTACAGCCTAATCTCTTCCTTCTAGTATGGGATCGCAGATTATGTTAATATTTTTATAGTACATTGAAGCATAGTGTTAACAGTCATTGGCCAAGAAGTTAGTATAGAAATTACTGAGTGCAAATGTTGTTCACTACTGCAATTCCTTCCAAAAACAAACAGGAACACATGTTTGGTTGCCATTGTGAACAACCATGAAACTGTACATATGTAAGCAGCATAAGTGTGTAGTCACTTCCAAAGTCACACAGCACAAAATGACAAAGGAAATACATATGTAGGAAGAAAGAGGGGTGAGCTACAACTAAAGAGGCAAAGAGAGGCCGGATGACACTCACTAACGCTCTTTTTGCATCTACTTAGTCTTACTCTTGGCATTGCCAGTTACACCGGCAAATGAACTTCTTACTTCAATTTAGGGAATTCAACGAGCTTCTCCCACTTTCTCAAAATTTCTTAGCTAATAAGACATAACATGAATGCTTTCTTTCTTTCTTTCTTTCTTTCTTTCTTTCTTTCTTTCTTTCTTTCTTTCTTTCTTTCTTTCTTTCTTTGTCTTTTTGAGACAGAGTCTCACAGTGCAGTTCAGGCTGGCCTTGAGCTCACTTTGGTAGCCCAGGCTAGTCTCAAATTCACATCAATCGTACTGTCTCAGCCTCCCGAGTGCTGGGATTACAGGTGTGAGCCATCACGCCCGGCTATGAATGCTTACTTTAAATATTGTTTTTTTATATGTATTTTTACCTATTAACTGAAAACTATGCAAATATTTTAAATAACAGCATATAATGTAAATATAGAAATTGAATAAATAGAAAATTATGCTCACAGGTATACTAGTCTAGCACTAATGCAACAAAACATGCTGGAACTATATTAACTCGACACTATTCAATTTGTACTTCAAAGGAAGCAAGGGTTACAGTGATCATAAAAATGATCTAAAAGGAAGTTATCTAACAAGAACTAATAGTTCTTAATACGTATTTCACTGCAGAAAGTACTCAGCTGCATTGGACACACACACACACACACAGAAAAGTGAAGAAAAACATCATTCCACACATACCACTGAAAATTTCAAAACATGTCTATCAGCAATTGACAGCTAACGAAAGCAGAAAAATCTGTAATAGAACAGAATAACATCATTATCATGCCTCAAGCAGAGCATTATACTACATGCAAAAAGTGCAGAGCACACAGACCTCTCAAATTCAGGAAAAATATTCAGACAAATAGACCCTGTTCATAGCAAAAATAAAGATCTTAACATATCCAAAGAAATGGAAATCTAGGGCTTGAAACATATTGGAGTGAAACTAGAAACTGACAGCAAAACCATACTTAGACAATGACTTTTTCCTATTGTAACTTTTATTTCGAACTTTATGTATTAGTACATTTGTGAATAAGAGAAATCATGCAGTAGTTAAGCTTGTTTATTTCATTACTTTTTTTTTTTTTTTTGTGGGACGGAGTTCAAACTCATGGCCTTATACTTGCCAGCCAGAAACTTGTGCCATGGAGCTATCTCCCCAGTCCCTTATTTCCTTAATGTTAAAAAATTCAAATATATCCATTTTCCTAAAAAGGACTCCATTTTATCGGTCTAGTATAGTATACTATGGTAAAGTAAAACTCCACTGTGTATAAACAGTACGCATTGTCTTCATTCATTAATCTGCTGATGGACATGTAGGTTGTTTCTAAGACTTTGTTATTCTAAATTGTGCTGCTGGGATCATGGGCATATATACATCACTGCAGCATGCTTTGTAAAAACTCTTTGGGGTAGATGCTTAGGAATAGAAATAGGAATGAAATTTCTGTTTCTAGTTTTTTGAGGACAAATATTCATGAGGCTGGATTCATTTACTTGACTCTAAAATCTAAGGGCAATTTGGTTCATAGTCTCAGGTTCATTTCTCTCTCTTTCTCTTTCTCTGTCTCTCACTTCTCTCCATCTTTCATCTTTACACACATATAACACACACACACACACACACACGGATTATCTATATTAAAGGCTCATAATGATCTACAAGATTGCTTTACAACAAACTATAGGCATTTATGTGCATTATCTGTACATAATGGATCCAGCTATACAAGAACACTAGCATCAGGATATGACTGTAAAACTCCTATTTCTGGATGAAGAGACTACTGTAATGATTCAAACTTCTTCTGAGCTATTACAATGTATGTGATACAGACACCTCATATCTATTAGCAGACTCTAATAGACCTCCTGTCTATTAGTTAAATTAGTTTAATTAGTTAAATTAGTTCTATGGAGTTAACCACTTAGCTGCTGATGAATAGCAAACTAGTGCATACCTAGTGGCTCGAAAAAAGTGTGTATTTACTTTATTATTGGTGATGTGACTCAAGACACATTTAAGCTAATAGGTCCTTCATAAGACTGCAGTTAATGTGTCAGTCTGGAAATGTGGCTTCAACTGAGACAAAGCTGAGAACGGATTTATCTCACTCATCCGCCTATGGGCAGCAACCTGTTCCCTGTGGGGTTCAACTGAACAGCTCTGGGTTTCTGGCTGGCTGATAATCTGAGCCTGTCCCCCTGAGGTTCCTTGTCACATGACCCTCTCAATAAGCAACTCAGACCATGAGAACTTGCTCCTTCAAGGTCAGCAAGGAAGAAAATCTCCTGATATTATCATGAGGTAATGATCACATTCATCCTATCACCTCTCCCTGTTCTACTGATAAGAAACATGTTGCAGATCTTGCCCACACTGACATGTAGGGGCTATGCAAGGGGACGCCATGGTGCGAGGCTCCTGGGGCCATTCTAAGTTGTCTGCGGCAGAGCTGTGTATTACTGATTCCCATTGCACAGACAAAGACAGTAAGTAGAGCAAAATTAAGGTGCACAAATGTGGTTTGAATCTAGGTAAGGGCAAGTCTGTTTCTGCTGTGCTACTCTTTCTGGGAAAAAGATAAACAATGTGTGGTAACTTGAATGCCATTAGGAAATTTAATGTCTACTAATGATGTGCGCTGGGACAAAGCATAACATCTCTGATCTTCACTTTGCGTTTCCTCTATGAAGCATAAATGACAAAAACATTTCATTCTTTGTGGTGGCCAAATGATAATGTACATAAACATAGTTTAAAAGTATAAAAACATTATGCTAGTATGATTCTGCATCCTTTTAATACAGAAGAAAGAAGTTGTTGTAACTGATACTTCTTTTTCTAGGCATGATGGCTCACATATGTAATCCTATCACTTTGGGAGGCTGAGACAGGAGGGTGAAACGTTTGAATCTAGCCTCAGCAACTTAATGGCTTAGTGGGACATTGCCTCAAAATGAAAATATAAAACAGGCTATGAATATCCTTCAGGTTTTCTGCTCTGAGTTCAACCCCATGACAAATGAATAACTAAAGATCTCCAAATACACACCATATTTACCTATATACTGCTGTACTTTTACTACTTTTTGTACCCATGACACCATTTTAAAAAGAGGAAGATTAAGACAAAAACACCAGAGATGCACTGATGCATTTTCTTTACCAAAACATTAGTCCTGAGCTCTTTGACTAGATGGATGGATGGGTTTGAAGAAAATCATTCATATTATTTTGCTAGGTATGGCCACAATCCTGCTGTAAAGGTTAGATATGTCTTTGATAAAAACAGATGAAGAAAACTGATACCTATTGAATATCTACTAAAACTTGCCATCCTGTTTGGAGATATTTTATTTGGACCTCAGGAGAGTATGAGGTAATAAGCATTGACTACTTTCAGATAAGTAAGGACAAAGGTTATATAATTTGTAAGTTTTGGTGAGCTTTTTGTCACAGTGACAAAATATCCAAAACAAACTTAAACAAGTATGGGTTTATTTTGGCTCAAGTTTTCAGAGTTTCCTGTCAAGTTCCCCTGGCTCCATCACTCCTGGGCCTGTGTTGAGGTGGCACATCACTGCAAGGCCAGGCAGTGAAACCAACCTGTTCACTTCCTGGAGGTTGGGAAGGAAAACAAAGAAGTCAGACAATCTGAAGCAGCTAACTCATGCCATCTGCTGCTCCAGGCCATCACCCCGATATCACTGAGGCCACCACCCTACTGCACGGCTCTATCCTTGGTTAGGACAGGTCTTCTCTACCAATTCCACTTCTGGATGCCATCATCTCTAGAAACTCTTTCCCAGGCACACCCAAAGTGAAGTTTGCTAGTTCCTTAGGGGTTATTCAGTGCTGCCAAGCTGGCACTTAAGAACAACTGTCACTATATGTTCAATAAAGAATTCAAACCCAAGGTTTGTTTAAATTGGAGAATGTAAGAAATGTGCAGGTGTGTAAGTTCTAAATCATCGCAGAGTGCATTTGCTTTTTCAGATATCAAAGCAGCAATGAGTAACTGAGCTCTTATCACCTATCAGTCACAAATGTGAAAAAAATAATAATGAAAATTTAGATTAGCTTCAACAGCATTTTTTTTTTTTCTGGTACCAGGGATTGAACTGAGGACCTTGGCTTGCCAGGCAAGCACTTATTCAACTGAACTGTCTTTCTGGCCCTCTACGACATTTTGAAAGAAAACCATTGACTCAGGTTTGAAGGTCAAGATTGCTAACTTATAAAGTTCTAGCATACCAAATAGCTCAGTGGATTAAAGCGCTTATAAGTAGGCAAAGGGACTGGGAGTTGGATCCCTGGGCCTGCCATGCTGGCCCTGCACTTGGGTTCACTGAGATGGTGATTAAGACTGGGCGTGGTGGTGCTCACCTGTAATCCCAGCTCTTGGGAGACTGTAAACAGGGGATCACTATGAGTCTGATCTAGTAGTGAGACCCTGAACACCCTGTAGACCCTTTCCTAAAATACAAAACAAAACAAAAGTTCTAGGATACAACACTCAACACTTCCTTTTAAAATGGTTGCTTCTGAAAATGCTGGGGTTTTTTAAATGCAGTTCTTAGAATCAAATTAATCAACAATGCCACATAAATAGAGTAGTACACATATAAAGACTTACAACACAGGAACACAGCTCCAGACTTGGACTCATTTAGAAATGAATAGTGTTCAGTGGGGGAAAAAAGAGAGAAAAGAACAGAAAAGAAAACAAAGGAAAGGAAAGGAAAGCAAAAGAAATGAAATGAAAGGAAAGAAAAGAAAAGGAAGAAAAAAAGAAAAGAGAAAAGACAAAGAGCTAGGCATGGTAGTGCACACCTGCAATTCTGGCAATTAGCAGGCTGGGTCAGGGTGATTGTCACGAGTATGCAGCCAGCCTGATCCACATAGTTAGTATAAGACCAAAGAGACTACATAGTGAGACACTATCTCAGCATGCTGCACCAGCCCCATCCCCAGGGCAGACTGAGCCAGCCATAACATAAATAAATAAAGTTAAAAAAAATCTTTATAACTAGATAGACAGTACCGACTTCCATTCCACAAGAAGTACCTGAACCAGTAACAAATGCATGCCATTAAACTCAAACTGAACGTACTCTCAGTTCAACTTCTCATTAGGCTGATTCTAACAATTGCTAGTGCTACGCCAAGGTTAGTCTACACGAGAAGACACTAAAGGAAGTTTGAAGGTAAAGACACACCAGGCTTAGCTAGCTGATCATTTTTACATTTTGTTGGAAAATAGTAGTTATTTGATAAAAACATAAGCTACATCATATAAAACCATGTGAGAACACTGACAGGACCACTCTTAAGGCCTTAGATGACATTTGTGGAAAGTCAGGTACAGAAACAGACCTTGTACGTTTCAGGATAACCCCCTTCTGAATGTTTCAGTTAACACAGAGGCCTGTGTTTTTCTCATCCCTTAGTGAACTTACTAATGCTAGAGTTACATGAATCTGTTTACATACACAATACATGGATTTCTGAACTCCTAGTACCATAGAGAATGGTGATTCGTGGTGCCTGAGGTAACACTGAATGAGTAAACAGATCTGAAGTCTCATCCATGTGGTCAAACAGGTCCACAAGAAAAATAGCAAAGGTTCTACCGTGTTTGACAGGTAGGCTACAATGTTATAGTAATTTCTTGGGGTTGCCATAATCAAACAGTATACCACAGAATAGATATTTAATCAAAAATTTTAATTTCTTACAGTTCTGGAGACTGTAAAAAAGATAAAGAATGTGGCAGGGTCTGTACCTCTAGAGGCCTTCCTCCTTGGCTTGCGGATGGTTGGGCTCCTGTGTTCTCACCTGGACTTCCTCTGGGTTCCTGGGCCTCAGATGTCTCTCACCATATCCTATCCTCCTCATTTCAATTTATACCTCTTCCAAGTCCCTGTCTCTAAGACACAGACACACTGTAAGTTCCTAAGTATTAGGTCATCAACATATAAATTTAGAAGAACATGATTGAGTCCAGGGCAGTTACTCAGCGTTTCTCTTGAGCCTGATTACATAAAGCAGACAGAAGCATGAGGGATCATAGCAGAAGAAAAGTTTTGCCATCCAGAGCTTGAGTATAGTGTTACTTCCTGCAGCTAGAGAGGAAACACAGCACCACGGGTAGCCATTCTCTCAGCGAAAGCCCACATGAAGGGAAGCAGACCACATTTGTAGGTGGCAGGTTGATGTTTCTGACACCCTACCATATGTAAATATGTGGGCTTTGGAATCAGCAAACAATTTATTTCCTTCACCTTCTGTCTCCTACTCTTGTCTCCAATACTCTTGAAGCTATCTTTGTTTTTTATCAAAGCAAACTGGAAAATATTGTAATTTTTTTTTTTTTGTTCCTGTAGTTGTCCTTTTTATTAGTTTTTACATTTAAAAACTTTTCAGATGCTCAATCTGTCTCTTAAGGTCTTATCTTCTATCTAACTTCTAAAAAGACTAATTATATGGGGGTGGAGACATGTGTGTATGTGTTTATGTATCTGTTTGTCAAGAAAGTGGTAAAATGAATCCACTAGAACAGACTTCATTGTTCGGTGCAAGAGAGGAAAAGGCTTAAGGATCTAGTCTACACACAGCTCCAGGGATCTGAACAGTACTATTTACCCAGGAGAGAAACAGACAACTTTCTGAAAGGCTAATCAGAATTAATGAATAGAAAAACTGAAGAATAGAATTCATGGAAGACAGGAAAAGAAAAATTGTAATCAGTCATCAAGTTTACTTTATTTGAGTAAGTTAGAATCTGTTAGAATTTATAGAATGAAACCACCTCGGGACTGCTTCCTCTTTAAGATTAAGAACTAAGTAAACATGGTAAAACACTTAAGAGAGAAAAGCCAGTCTAACAAAAATCATAATGAATACACTGTAATTGGAAAGAAAAGGTCAAAAGGAGGTCTCAGATCATACACTACTGGGCGACGTGCAAATCTAGGGTAGCCACAATTCATGCTATTTCTTTGCAAAGGAATCTGGGTAACAGAAACAGGGCAAAGAATGGCTTAATTCTTGTTTACTGCTGGGAATATACAGACATCTGACTCGCTGATAGAGCTAAATTAGTTGCTTCTGTGCCGATGCTAAAGATACCCTTCAGTACCTTCCATCAGAAAATCAATTTCCTTGCAGAGGGAGTTTGGAGGAGGCTGGGGGACCTTCTTCTATTATGCTAAATAACCAGTTACACAGCAAAGCATACTTGCCTTCCTAAGATGACCTCTACAAAACAGGGTGTATTTAGTCCTGCAAGTCACACATGTTTCTCTAGCCTTTAAATCTACCTTGTTTTATCATAAAAGACAATTGAAAATCTACACATGTTTTGCTTACTTCACGTTGCTTATTATACTTAGTATGTGGGCTGTGAAATGTCTCAGACAATAGTGAATAGCTCTGGAAATAGCACTCACAAAGTACAGTCTGCAGGGTCTGAATGCATAGGACATTTGCATTTAGACACATTGGTATGCTTTTGACAAATGAGGTGGAAATTACTATTACAGGTCACTTTGAAGCTTGAACTTCAAAAATGTTGTTTTAAAAAGTATGCATTGTTCAAACAACTAAACATTAACCTTTCTAGTTGTTTGATCAAACTTATATACCTATATGTATTAATCTAAACTGATCCGATGATGAAAATATGTAATATAACCATTGTTAAATTTAAACAATAAAAGAATTGAAAAAAAAAAAGGAAGATCTAAAAAAATTTTTAAAAAGTATGCATTGTTGTCATTTACCAACATGAAGAGTCTTTTACAGTACAGTAACAAATATTCATATTATTATGCATTTTTCCTGATTGTCCTTTGAAAGGTTTTAAGTTGGTTAAAAGGCAACACATCTTCCTAAATCAGAAATATGATTGATTTTGTCACTCCTGCATATCTTAAAAAAAAAAAACCCTGGTATGTTTTTTCTTTGCAAGATCACAGTTTCCAACAGTCTCCTCTCTGTCCTTGGAACCTGTCCCATCAATAACAATTTTTACTTTTATAAACCTTAATGTGCTCAGTAGTAGAAAATTGTTGCCCCTCTACCCATTGTGGATATAAAATTTTCATTAATAAGCTTTCATTTAATGAAACTGAGAGCAAAGTACAAGTCTCCTCTCTTTAGAATACTAATCTAAGTTTTTTATGCCAATTTTTTTTTTTTTCTGGCAAACACTGTGTACTAGGCATGCTAGGTACAGAGGGCTGGACTAGGTTCAAGACACTTGGATTTGAGTTCTATTAAGAAATTCTGTGGCCCCGAGGAAGTAACAGCTCTCAGGCTCCCTAAAAACAAGGTTTGGGGCCAGATAGTTGCTATGGATTGCAAATGTTTCCGAGTGCACTTGTGGCTGCGCTGCTTCCCAGTGCTATACGTATATTAGCTGACTTCATTCTCAGATCAGGTCCCCAAAAAGGTACTTTCAAAATCTTTGTTCTGTGAATGTAGAAACCCAAAGCATTGCAAAGCTAAGAATCTTGCCTATAGGGCCAAGGAGATAGTTCAGCAGACCAAGCACCTGCATAGGCAATAGCAGGGACGACAGTTCAATCCCTAGCACTACATGCTGTGCTGGCCCCACCCATAGGCAGCCCATGGGGTTCAGCATAGGTGTGTTGAGCAGGCCGCTGAGTCCAAGCATGGTGGCGCACATCTGTAATCCCAACATTGGGGAGGCTGAATACAGGGGGATCACTATGAGTCCTAGTTTTGTGGCAAGACCCCACACCAAGCACATTTTAAAAAATAATTTTGCCTATGGTCAAAACAGCAAGTAAGGGCAACACAGATTCAAACCAGGAGCAAATGACTGTAGCTACTGTATTGCTGAGGTCCTTTGTAGCACTGTTATCCTCTGGCTTACAACAAACAATTTTACATAGACTTATTTTTAGTGTCCTTGATAGGAGTTTAGAGGTGGACCACGAGCCAGGCACCTGACCTTTTCTCCTTCCTGCATTCTCAAATCTTATGCATCCAGGAAAGCTAGTTACAAGCTTTCTGTTCCACATAAATCACTAATGCCATCCAATTCTCTGTTTATGTGATTTTGATTTGGAATTAACAAATACTACATATCTTATTCTGGCTAGAATGTGACATTACTGGTATGTGGCTAGAATGTGACATTACTGGTGCAATAGCTTTCCTTCTATATAGAGAGTTGACCTGCACCCCTCACCTTAAAAAAAAAAAAAAAAAAAAAAAAAAAAAAGATATGTGTACAACCTAGTCTCAACAATCGCTAAATACTGTCTTATGTCTATAGTATAACATTTAGCATATTTGGAGGGAAAGGGTCACTGTGATGGAACAAATCACAGGAAGTTTGTGGGAGTATGGGAGTTGGTTACAAGAATTACAGAAAACAAAGAGTAGCCTGTTGAGAATTAATTGTGTAAGAAGCACACAGCTGAATCATCTTTATATGCAGTGTTGTATGGTAAATGAATAGTAAATATATTTTGTAAATTATAAGTTAGTGAAATAATAGATATGTATACATACAGACTATATATATACATATATACGATATATATGTATATGTGTATGTATATATATATATATATATATATATATATATATAGTCTTTAAGTATAAGATGGGAAATACTATCAAAGAAGAGAGACAAATGTTTAAAAGACCTAAGTCTATAGGTAATACAGTCAAGAAGATTTGACATATAAGTCTTCTTTGGCCTCAGCTTTTAGGTGTATCTATATGAGTAAGTACAGGTATGTGTATATTAATGTATGTATACCCATCCACATATTCCTGCGGTCTTTCCTTTTTAATTCACATTCCATTATACAGCCAATGCAATATAGAATATAAAGCTAACAGTGACTTAGTTTCCTATTTAATACTAACAGTGTTGTAAAAGAAAGACTATTTTTAACTTCTATAAAATGCCTTACAGAAAACATGTCCTGGGGCAGCCAGATAGCTCAGCAGACTAAAGTACTTGCTTAGGTAGGTGCAGGGACTGTGGTTTAATATCACAGCCTACTGTGCCAGCCCTGCCCCTGGCATGCACCAAGAAGCCAATTAAGATAGGGCATCTGTTATGGTTTATACCTAATTGTCCCCCTAAAGCCTCATGCAGTCATTGGGCAGGAATTTCTATAGATTAAAACTTGACTCATGAGTCACTGGGATTGTGTGTTTTAGTACTGATCTAGAGTTTGAGACTTGATCCATGATCCCTCGGATTATGTGTTTTAAGTACTTCTGGGATTATGGGTATAGCCTAAGATGGATAGGCTGAGGCAGAGAGCCTGATGTAATTAAAGAGAGACAGAGAGACAGACTCAGGCTGTTGCTCTCTTCTCCCCTGGTTGTTCCGTTGCCCCTGTTGCCATTGTTGCTGTTCTGCCACCATGAACTGCTGCTCTCTGCCGTATGCCTCTCTGCCTTGGAGCAAGTCAAGTATGGACTGAAACCTTCAGTAACTGTTAGATAAATAAACCTTTCCTTCTTTTATTCTGTGTCGGGTATTTGTCCCAGCAACAATAGAAGAGTAACTAAGACAGCATCGTAGTGCACACCTGCAACCTCAGTGCTTGGGAAGCTGAAAATAGCAGGATCACTATGAGTCCAACCTGTGTAGTGTGACCCTATAGACCCTGCACTAAATATATTTCAAAAAATAAGTCCTTTTCTTTGGCTAAGAACTACAGTAAAGGCTGCCACAGCTTTTCTGTTTCCACCCTGAACCTTAAGAAACTAATGGTGGGGAAGACTCTTGTATACTCTAGACCTAATCAGCAATGTGATTCTGAGAATTACATCAAATAAAGAGAGGATCAGAGTCTACTGATCTTAAGCCCAAGTAATGTGTCCATATTATGTCTCAGCTAGGGGGCCAGGGAGATAGCTCAGTAGAACAAGTGCCTGCTGGCAAGCCCAGGGACCTGAATTCAATCCTTGGTACCACCAAAAAAGAAAAAAAGAAGAAAGAGAGAAGAAAGAAGAAGGAAAGAAAGAAAGGAAAGAAAGCAAGAAAGAAAAAGAAAGAAAACAAAAGAAAAGAAAGAAAGAAAGAATGACCATGTCTCAGTTAGATTGACCGAAAGTGACTTGAATATAGTGCCCTGTCCTGTGTATCAGTCAGGGATCTTTCTCCAATGAATATTAAATTTAATATAAAGATATCTTGTCTAAAATGCCATCATCAAAGGTACTGTAAATACTCTAGGATCTATTAACAGAATATTAACATATATTTAAGTGTACAGAAAGTTCTTTAGATAGTAACTCTCATTTATGCTCACAAATCAAAGCAATCAGTAACCTCTGGCTAGTTTGTATTGTGGACTGAGGGCAGAAAGGACTTCCAGCCCACTGATTGTGCTGAGGGAGGCTTGAAATGCAGGCTGGCTGTTCTTCGCATGAGCCACCTTAGCTCCTTGCAGAAGTCCTCTCCTCCTTTGTCCCTTCTGTCCTCACCCGCTAAGTTCCTCTCAGCTGCTCTGTGCAGACTGCAAATTGGAGTGAGACCTTTTCCATCTTCCTTAAAAGATGCATTATGCTAATGAAGTGACATTTTATACTAACTAGCCAATGATTACACTGCCTCAAAACAGTCATTTTTACAGCACTGGATTCCAGGCTGCCCTTCTACCAGGGCGTAATTTTTTCCAGCACCAAGGCCTGCCGTTTTAACATCAGGTACCAGGGAACAGCGAGCAAATATCAGCCCACCAGCTTTCTCATTTGAATGCCCTTAGCCCATTTGATTGTGCCTTTCAGTTTTGTTCAGTGTTCCGAGTCCTGAGTCACACACCTCAAGGGACATGGAGAGCTATGATGTACTGCTTGTCAGCGCACTTCACCCCTGCGATGTCTGAGTAATCAGCAGGTTTTCACAAAGAACTCAGGGAGCAAAATTGGCAAGGTGCTCTGAGCCCCAAATTGGAAGGCTACCCGCTAACGTGTGCTATCACTACATGAATCTATTATAAGTGAACTCAGGACAAATACAAAACTAAAAGTAGTGCCCGCCACGGGTAAGCTCCCTGCGCCCTTCTGCCCCGCCTCTGCGTTCCCGCGACTAACTTCCTGTTCCAGCACAGACCCAAAACGCACCGCTGGGAGCTGAGCCCGCGCGCCTGCTGGGTCAGGATCCTTGGCCTGCCTTCCCTTTCCCCGCCCCCCCCCTTTTTTTTTCACTCCTCCAGCTCAAGCTCTAGCACCGAACCCATCAAATAGCCCCTTTGGCAACTGATCTGGTCCAGGAGCCTACCAGGACTATTCAATCCCAAAGCTCCACCTCCACCTACAGACCACATCCACCAGGATTCACAAAAGCTAGCAGCCAGAGCCCCAACACAAGAGTCAGGAACCTCTGTAGAAGAACCACCTTGGAGTCTCCAGACCAAATGCCCATAGACACAGCATAACACCATCAAAGTGCAGAGGTCGCTTCCATACAAAATGATAACAACAAGGAGTGGGAGGCAATCTCAGGACCCGTGCCCACCCAAACCAAATACAGAAGACACTATCATGGAAGAAAATGAGAATTATACAGATGAAACCTCTGAATTGGTAGCATCTGAGGCAGACACACAAGTGCAGAAACTTATAGAGCAACTGAGATCAGAGATAACATCTGAAGTAAAAAAAGAAATACATGAAGTGGAAAAACGGCT